>CM067504.1:5224441-5401941 GCA_034509495.1 Acestrorhynchus altus | reverse complement strand
ATGATAATGGTGAGTAAAATTCATTCCAAAAAGAAAATGGTTGTCTCCTGGGGTTCTGCAGACCTGGCTGATTATCTGGGCAGTAAAAGCATGAAGTGCCTACGTATTATTACACCCTTCCAGTCGTCATCCATCAGTGTCAGTGTAGCTGGATATTTGCGCAGGTATTTAAGTGGTTGATGGCAAAAAAAAAAGTGTTTATTTTGTTCCAGAAGGTCAGCTAAGGGGAAGCTGTCACGATGGCAGATTTTTTAATTCTATACTTCGATACTGTTTGGATTGTATCTGGATGTACAGTCACTAAGCAATTTATTAGGAACACTGTACTAATACTGGGCAGCAGTGGTGGAATCCAAAAATAAAAAGGGCACCTGCTGCACATCATGGAGGCCCACCAGTGCAAAAACCTACGCACCATGTTTGATCAACTAGTCTTCATCCTTGAGTAACATCTCAGTCTTTACAACTTGCTCTATTACTTCCTCCCTCTATTACACACTGCAGCACACTGGAACCCTAAAAGCCCACCACGGAGGAGGTATTATATGGGTGGTGGATCATTCTCTGCACTGCAGTGACACGGACATGGCGGTGTGTTAGTGTGTGTTGTGCTGTGGATCAGACACAGCAGTGCTTCTGGAGTGTTTAAACACTGTGTCCACTCACTGTCTACTCTATTAGACACTCCTACCTACTTGCTCCACCTTGTAGATTTAAAGTCAGAGACTCATCTGTTTCTGCACAGTGTGTGTTGGTCATCCTCTAGTCCTTCATCAGTGCTCACAGGATGCTGTTGGCTGGACATCTCTCATTGGTGGACTGTTCTCAGTGAAGGGTTTAAACACTCCAGCAGCACTGCTGTGTCTGATCCAAGTATGCAGAGAAACAGATGAACTACAGTCTGTAATAAAAGAGCTATAAGGTGCTCCTGTGGGGTAAGAGGAGCTGATAGAATGGACAGTAAATGTAGAAACACAGGAATACTCAATAGTGCTTAATAATATAGAAATAATAACAATTATATTTAATATACAAATTATAATTAATCAAATACTTGTTTCTGCCCCCAGTGGATCATGTGTGCACTGCATTCACCACAAAATACATATAGACATTCTAAGTTTTAAGTTAAGTGCCAATTATTTGATGGTTTTGGGTTCAAAGCCTCCTCAGGTATCTGCACATTCTAAAGGAGGTGTGGCTAAAACTGAAATCTTAAATATGGAATTCATGCATATTTAAAACAATGAAAAGGGATATTTTAAATTTTGGGTCATTACTCACATAATCAAATCTAAACTATTAGATTAGAGGGGCACCAAACTGCATCACATTTTATCCACTGGAGGGGCACTGCTGCATTAGAGGGGCAGCTAACTGTGTCACATTTTATCCACTGGAGGGGCACTGCTGCATTAGAGGGGCACCTAACTCACATTTTATCCCCTGGAGGGGCACTGCTCCATTAGAGGGGCAGCTAACTGTGTCACATTTTATCCCCTGGAGGGGCACTGCTGCATTAGAGGGGCAGCTAACTGTGTCACATTTTATCCACTGGAGGGGCACTGCTGCATTAGAGGGGCAGCTAACTGTGTCACATTTTATCCACTGGAGGGGCACTGCTGCATTAGAGGGGCACCTAACTCACATTTTATCCCCTGGAGGGGCCTAAAGGTTGAGAAACCCTGCTGTAAATAATCTGCTAAACAAACCATTCAACCTATTAATTTCAGTCTGAATGTTTAAGTATATTATCATTAAAGGCAACAGCAACACATATTATTACTGGAATGGACTTAATTGCTCTCGTGGTATGTTCTGCTAAGGTCATCTTTCACTAAGTCACATAAAATCATGAATGACTGCTGTAACAGAAATTTTGCCTTCTCTCATTAAGTTGCATCATGTCGGTTTTTAAGTGAAGATGCTTTTTGTTTTTTATCACAAATGTGTTTTGTAGACAAATGTGGCGCTTCATTTCATACCACAGTGTCACACGGCTCAGTGCATCCGGGGTACAATGGCCTTGAGGCAGAGAGGTTGGTAAGTTCTTCAATTGACATGGTTAATTCAGAATTAAATGTCTTTACTTTATTTATTTATTTATTTATTTACATTGTTTATATTTAAACAGAGACCCAGTCACCTGTTAAGCGTGTAAATGACAAGAACGTATTTAAAGGCTGACAGTGTTTTCAAATTCCTACCATTTTTTGAAGTCTATGAAGAATTCAGATATTGAGTTGAAGAAGGGACGTCAGTTGTAGTGAGCAGCTCTGTCACCTTCACTATTGTAACTCTCTGAATTGTTTTTCTCGTTTATGAACCAATTAAAATGTTTCAACTCAAACAAATGAAATATGTGTTTAAAAATGAAATATATGTGTCCTGTCTGTTTCATTATTCCACAAATCAATAGGGCTTCCCCACATTACACTGGCAATGAAAATAGGTCATATTTCAGCTCAAGTTCATATTGTTCATCATACATGGCATCTCACATCCTGCTTATTAAATGCTCAATGTACAGGGGTTGGACAATGAAACACCTGGTTTTAGACCACAATAATCGATTAGTATGGTGAACTAGGCCAATACAGCATCAGTTCATCTTGGGAATGACATTTTTTTGGATACAATCCGGGTTAACACCCCAACATCCCTTTCAGACAGCTTCCTCTCGCGTCCACAGTTAATCCTGTTGGATGTGGTTGGTCCTTCTTGGTGGTGCTGACATTACCCTGGATACCGTTGCTCTTGATACATCACAAAGACTTGCTGTCTTGGTCACATGCATCAGCAAGAACTCCCACACTAAAATGACAGGTGTTTCAGTTCCATTGTCCAACCCCTGTATGTCCCTTGACTACTGAATGTCCACATGTCCCAGTTGGGTACAGACCTAATATTCATTACTGGCACACAGCTTAGGTGCTTTGTGATGTGCAGGATGTGATCTCTTCCCTTCACCTCTTCATTAATAAATGAAGGTAAAATACATTTGCATGAACAAAGTGATTAAAGAAACGAAAAACACACCAACTGAAAAACTGCATGTGTGGACCTGTGTACACTAAGTGGTATTCTGTACGTGCTCATCATTTTGAATCAGACTACCTGTAGCGTGCATGTAAACAAAGCGTATACAACCAAACACCTCAGTCTTCATCTATATTCTGAATTCAGTCAAGTGTTGCTTTGTGACGTGGTGCAGCATCCCGCTGGAAGTAGCCATTAGAGGACTGGTAAACTGTGGGGTTGGTAAGTTGGGAAAGTTGGTAGGAGGGGTTGTTAAGGTTCTTTCTACCCAAGGACAGTTCACAGTCAGCACTCTACACAATCACACCCAGCCAAAGCACACCGGTGAGATGCAGCAGCCACTCGCGCACAGCGTCTCCACCGGAAACAAATGTCTCCTGAAATGTGGGCAGAAAAGAATATCAGGCCTAGTTTCAGCTTAAAGAACTGAAAGTGCAGTATTCAGTAGTACTGGACATTATGCAGTTCTGCACAGAACACATGATGTTCTCTCTGAGCTTCTAACGTCTGTTCCTCATTCGCTGAAAGGTACTATTGACATTTTAGACAAAAGGGACCTGACTTGGTGATGTGTATGTAACTGATGGAAGCTGACAGACTGGTTCAGGGGGGAGATTATTTCCTTCAAGCTTCCTCAAATTAGTGACAGATGTAGAAAAAAGGGCTTGATTGGTTCAGGGAGACAATCAGCTTATAGATTAATATCTTGGGGGCCAGTGGAGCTTCATCTTTTAATAACTGAAACTAGCAGCGTGTCATGCTATTGAACGGTGCGACTTGGACATTATTGACTTTGCTATTATTGTATTTTCTGAGGTCCTGGCTGAGGAGAAGGAGTTGGCTCTGACCCTTCGGCCCCTCCTCACTTTGCCTGCAGGACTCCTGACTCCCTCTGGACGAGTGCAGTTGATAAAGAATGTAAAGATCCGCTGAACCTTGCCCCTTATAGATTAGTGAATGGGAGCTGTCAGCACCTCTCATCTCCATTTCCAATGACAGGGCAGCATCAAGTTTAATGAGCCTTTGCATGTGCACACACACACACACACACCCACACACACACACACACATGATGTGGATTTTCATTTCTGCCATATACTCTACGGTCTGTATGTATATATATATATATATATATATATATATATATATATATATATATATATATATATATATATACTGAATCACTGAATACCATATAAGGAGAGAAGCAAACAATAACAATACAGTAACAATACAATCAACAATAAGTAATAATACACTAAGCTGAGTAAGATGAGTATGACTATAGCAGCAGACAAAATAAAATAAACAACATGGACAAAAAAACGTTGTTACTTGCATGTTCATACAGTATATATTGAATGTTTTATGACATTTAATGTCTTTTAAATGTATGCAATTAAACTTAGAAGCCAAATCCACCAATATATATATATATATTAGCGTCTCAATATATTGGGACAGTTTGATTCTTACCCAAATATGGCCCACACAACACAATGGCAGTTACTGGAAACGTAACTGGGGTAATGTAAACCCCTTTGTCATGGTTTTTGCACTCTGGGTCACATGTTGCCCATATGCAACCTACCATAAGACATATTTGTGCAGCATTTCTATCTTGTGAGATTTTGCTGAGCCCTGGAACGGAAGGTGTGGGTCGCGCTAAGGATTAAAATCAGTCTCAGCAGCAGAACCAATCAGAATGCTTTTCTTAGCCAGTGATGGGACAAAAGAAGGTCAAACTTAGAGACAGAACCAATCGGAATCCGTATTTCAGGAAGGGCAGGACTTTGTAACTGTAAGTTCTGACTCATTGATAAAATTGACTTCAATCTGTCTTTTACTGCCTTTTTAACAGCGTTTATGCTTTATTAATTTACTGATTGTAAGTCAATAAGATAAGCCTGCTGTTCTCCACTGTTCTAGCGAGAGCACTGTGTGAATCTGTAGGGTCACCAGGGGACCACCAGTGGGACCACCAGTGGGACCACCATGAAGCACTCTCCAGTGGTCTGCAGGTCCATCCTCAGCAGAAGGCAGTAGTCCATCAGTGGCATTTTTGCTAGTATGTCCCACGCCCATGAAGAATGTAACAGGGAAGCGAGCTTCTGGGTAGGTGCGTGACGCCAAAGCCCCCCTGTGAGGTGATATAAAGGGGAATGAGGGAGGAGACGGGGAGGTGAAGGGTACAAAGTTGTATGATGCCATGATGTAATGAGAGGTGGGGGTTCATATAGGCTGAGGGGAGATCGGGGCATGGACCATCTCCCAAAATTATGTCATAACTCCACTTACATCATAAAAATCTATGGAATTTTTTTTTATCCAACTATAGACATTTAAACATTAAGATGAACAAATAATAATCGCAGAAGTAATGCCAGGCTAATTTATTAATGCAGAATTACAAACTCCACCTTTTGTAACTAGATGTGTCATTTTCACTGTTCGTGTTTCAGAGGGACATTTGGGACAGATGTTCTTGTAAAGATCTGCTATTTTTAAAGCTGCTCAGGCCCTAATGATCATGCTTTCATTGCCAGAGAAATAATATTGAATTCCCCATTAGCAACCTGAAGACATGAAAGCTCTTCCTTCCTTCCTTCCTTAACCAAACATTTGCCCTTACCAGTCGTTAAAATGCCTTCACTCTCACTGCCTTCTCCCTCACTTCCTTCTTCCTCACCCCTTCTACCAGTTCGGTCCTGTTAGTTGTCCAGGAGGTTGCTTTCCATACCCAGCAGAATCAGAGAGTGCCCAGATGTTTCAAACTGCACCTTTGGTCTTAATAAAACAAACCTTCTGGAAAAACTGGCTTGGATGCTTGACATCAGACTTTGTGTAAGGTGCCTCATTATGGTAAACGAGTTACCATCAGTGTTCTAGAAAGATCTCCAAACGTTTCTCCTCCCTATGAGTAAAAACTAGCACAAGCAACATCAAGCAACAAACATCAAACCCAGCTCTCATATGCAAACATTATTAGAACCAAACATGTGGTCTTTCTGAAGAGACACTTCCATTTGGGTCTGAGCAACATTACACTGGTCTGCTGAAATCTTCACAACAGCAGTAAATGCTGTAGAAGGACACTGGTTCAAATTCCAAGCCAGAATGACTCAAAATAGTGTTTCTCTCTTTCTTTCTCTCATTCTTTCTTTTCTTTTTTTATGCTGCACATTGGAATTGCTTCTGTTATAAAACTAGGGTTTAGAGGAACACTCTGTCTCCTCACTACCGTCCAACATTTTGTTCTCTTGCAGCTTCCAAGAGGATAGTCAATGTTCTTCAACTTTTCACCAAAGAAAAATGGAACATATGACAATTTGTTGTCGGTATAATTCAAAATGTCAGGCTTATTCTAAAAACATTGAATTGAAACAGTAGTACATGATAGGCTTTGGTGCATTGTAGTTTTGGCATTAAAAAGACTAGAAGCTATGATGATGTAAGAAGTGAACTAGTTGAACTTCTACAGCTATGGGAAAGCACTAAACCCAAGGGACACTTTTCCAACTACTGCACCCAGAATGAAGTGTTGGATTGGAATGCTATTTGGCAGGAAGATAAATGTTACCCAGAGCAAGAAACGATTGCTGATACAGGCAATATTTATAGATCTACTCATACAGTAGCATGTGCAGCCATGGCCTGGTGGTTAGGGAACCAGCCTTGTGACTAGAAGGTTGTTGGTTTGAAACCCTGACCTGGCAGGGCATGAATGAAGTGCCCTTGAGGCCTTGCTTAACTTAGCTCCTCAGCTGCTCTCAGGGTGCTGTGGATAGGGCTGCCCACTGCTCTGGGCATGTATGCTTACTGCCACCCTAGTGTGCACATCACTGTGTGGATGGGTGATGTCTCGGTAGGGTATCAGGTTTAATGCAACATGCCAAACGTCTCTGCACGGTTCCTAATGGTGTCCTGTGATGATCCATCCCATGCAGCTTGAATGTTCTCACTCGGTTCTGCAGATTGTGTGGTACTGGTTGAGTATTGATAGTATGTAGGTCTGGCATTGTGCTCCTCCAATGCAAGTTGGAAGGGAAGTTGCTGTAATGGTCTGTGTGCATGGCGATTCTCTCTCTTTACATGGTTTGTGTTGATCTCCTAAATCCCTCACATAACTAGTGCTTTCTTCTAGTCACTGTCGCCAACAGTGTGCTACGGGCGTATCTCCATGATGGCATGGCGCACATACTTTAATAAGACCATCCTGCTTCCCAGAGCCCTGTGACGCAACCCCATGCACAACACTCTTTGAAGTTGATTGTATGTACCATGTTCATGTACCAAATTCAATTCCACCATGCTGATGTAAGTACTGTTTCCTGTAAATCATAAAAACTACAGTATGCCATATAAAAAGTCTTCTGTCCTCGTTCTAAAGCTCAGTGTTTTTGCTATTTTGGGAAGAAACTGTATCATCTCTACATCCAGATGCGTGCTCTCCAAGCATGTATGCAAAAATACATAAAAGTCTTCATAAAAAAAGCTCTTCGGTTAATTAAAATGTGCACCGGGTGCTGGGCTTCTTAAAGAATTCAGAGAGAAAGTAGATGAAAGGAAAGTGCTGAAGGTTGTTCTCTCTTGAGACTGACAGTCCAGACAGTATTAATACAGACCTAGATTTACAGACAGAGAAGAAAAAAGATTTGTCAGTCAGGGAGAAATGGAAGACTCTTACATAATTCATAAATTCATCCAGTGTGAATTCTACACAGATAAGATTGCATTAAATAACTCCAGATGCAGTAACAGTGAGCTCATCTGGACGTCAGCGCTGTTGTGCAAAAACCTTGTATCTCCGTTCCTTGTATCTCCAGACATACTGTATGTCGCAAAATACACCCTCAGACTAACATTAGTCAGTGTACAGCTGGTATAGATGAAGGAACCTCAATGAACCGCAGCTCCCCAGTCCCGACAGCACTCATGCAGCCCCAGACCACGATGCTACCGCCACCATGCTTGACTGTAGGCAAGACGTGGTTATCTTGGTATCCAGTATGTGGGGCGCTGCCACACATGCTAGAAACCACAAGTTTATTTTGATCTCATCAGACCACAGGACATGGTTCCAGTAATGACGGTTCCAGACCTGGTTGTCTTTAGCAAGCTGTTTGCGGGTTTTATTGTGCATCAACGCCAGAAAAGGCTTCAGACAGGCTGACCTCACACTCATTCGATGCTGGCAGCACTCACGCATCTCTTGTTTGAAGCCAACCTCTGGATATGACGCTGAACACGTGGACTCAGCTTCTTTGGTCGACCCTGGCGAAGCCTGTTCTGAATGGAAACCGTCCAGGAAAACCGCTGTATGACCTTGGCCACCGTGCTGTAGCTCAGTTTCAGGGTATAGCCCAGGTCATTTTTGTGGAAAGCAGCAATTCTACTTCTCAAATCCTGAGAAATGTGAGGGGTGTACTTTGAATTTGACATTGTAGCTGTTGTTCATATTGTGTCAAAAATTCATCATGGACGGGCCAATAGAAATGCTCTAAAATGACCTTCAAACTATCTTTCTGTGTAACCAGTAATATTGCTATTTTGGAGATACAATGTTATCGTGTGATGGAACAGGTCATTGAAAGGTGCTCCAAAAGGTCCTTTGAGTAAATATACAAACTCCACGTCGACAAAAGTATTTGGACACCAGCTCATTCATTCTTCTGAAACCTACTGTCCACGCAAGGCTTTTCTTTTTTTTACTAGATTTTGGAGCATTGCTGTGAGGATTTGATTGCATTCAGTGACAAGTGAGGAGAAGATGTTGGACGATCTGGCCCTCCACCTCACCCACCCACTGGTTCCACTGCTCTACAGCGCAATGCTGGGTATTATGCATGGTGCCAAAGTAAGTTCATGTTCATCTACTCCAGACGGTCCTATTCTATTGGCAGTACTTCTCTACGGGGACTGAATGTAAACATAAATATGCATCGAGATCCTCTGCTGCACACAGGGGACATTGTCCTCTGCATTTTACCCCTCCACACAGTGAAACATGCACTAGGGGGCAGTGAGCACATATGCCCCTTGGCTGAAAAGGTTATGAGCGGATCTGTCAGCGGTGGGCACAACATAAAGATTATTAGAGGGAGTGTATAGAAGAGGACAGCGGTGGACTGTCCTCAACTCAGTTCTTGAGCTGTCCTGGGCCTTGTGGTAGCCGCACTGGCCCAGTCAGGAGCCCCTCCCAGAGAACAGAACATTCAACAGACACACAATGAAGAGTTTGGACAAAATATTTTTTCTTTATTCTGCAAGAGAAATGAATATTGTGGAGTTCCATTGAGAATATACATGAGTTCATCTCATAACAAATGGAGAGTCTACAACCAATACAAACTATTGTAACGGATACAAGAAAATATGGTGGAAAACATAACTGAGGAATATCAATAAGCCTGTAGCAAGGATGATATTCAAATACTGAGAAAGAGGAGTTATCTACACTGATCGCTCTCCAGTTTGTAAGGTTTTCATGTTTGGAGATGCTTTCATACGACTGATATGCACCAAGTGTAGGTAACGGACGAGGAGCTGACCAGAGAGGTCTGTGCAAGCTTAAGATTTCCATTCGAGCTGAACTGTTGGACGCGAGAGCTGGTGTCCCGTGGCTTATTGCTCAAGCTGAGTCTATAAAAGTACAAGAACGAACACACTGCTGGTGGCGGACTGATATTTGTGGAAAAAAGTGTGTATTCAAATTGAACTTTCAAAAACGCTGGGGTTCGGACTATTAGTCTGGACATACGGACAGTAACTTCGAGCTCTTGCTTTGTTATGACGGGTAAACTTTTGCCAATTGTACCGAAGCTGTGGCAAAGCTGTTTGCTATTGCTGATGTTGGCCCTCATTCTCAGTATTTAAGAACAATATCATTTTTGCATTGTCCACTGAAACACAGGGTTCAAACTTATTTGAGCTGAAAAGCAGTGTTTTCTTAAGCTATATTAAAAATTTATATCTGACTACACCATAAACAGACAAATAACAGTTCTCGTTTCAACGTCTTTTTCAGTTTTTTTTTTTTTCCTTTTTCAACTTCAACTTTTTTTCTTTTTTACACAAAACAACAGTCAAGAGTACCAAAGAAGCATGCTGGGTTTGTACGTATGTCAAAGTGGGAGGGAGAGTGAGAGTTTTTTTTTTTTTCTTTGTACTTTTTTTTTTTTTCATTTTTTTCTTTCTTAATTTTTTTTATTATTATTATTTATTTTATTTTGTTTTTTTTTAACAATAAGAAGCTTTACTCCATTAAGCTGTGCTGGGTAATCGTAATGTGACAGCAGTGGTAAGAACATAAAAGACTCCCAATGAGAATCACCACATATTCAAACCTGGCTGCAAATAAAACTTTGCAGAACTGCACAAAAGGGGCAAGAGAAACAGACATCGTTAGTTAACAGTCCTGGAAAAAAAACCAAAAAAAACCCAAAAAAAAAAAAAAAAACCCTCTAAGCCTGGTCTTCGAATCGCCTCGCTCTGCCTCGCCTCACTGAGCTCGACTCGGGACTGAAAACTCAGCTTCTAGGTGAATGGAGAAGGTTATTTTGGTTCATGCCCAAACCCTTTGAGCTTCTGAAGTAATGCACCATTGATCTGTTTATTATTATTTCTGTTTTCTTAAAATCTGTTAGTTTTCCCCCCCTTTCCCGTTCCCACATCAATACAAAACAAAATGCACAAGCATTTCTCTCTCCTCTGGTAAACATGTCTTTCATACGAACCCCCCAATGCAATGCTTATATTATTGTCCCTGAAACCTTTCGGAAAGAAAACAAGAAATGGAATATTGCATGCTTTGTGGAGTGCATGACCAGAGAATGCCAACGTACCCCACTTTCTGCCCTGCAGAGAATGATGAGCAACATTTCCTTTTTGAGACAAACCACAAATGACTGGGGAGCTTTTCTCTCTCCGACGAATTTCTGGACGAGAGAAAACTGACCCCTCCAGCTAGGTCAGACCTTTCTGAACATACTTTCTTGTTCTGGAAAGAAAAGAGCGAGAGATGAGTGCCAGGTTTTGGTGGAGCCAGGAGTGTCTGCAACAGTCAGAACAAGAAAATGCACCAATGGCACACAAAACTATTCAAGCACTTCCTAATAAGAGGAAAAAAAAAAAAAAAAAAAGTCCTTGACCTCAGCTGACCAAGTCGACTTGCTTGAATATGACAGAGGCTGGTGAAAAAGTCCTCCTTCATTTGATCAAATGAATGGTTGAAAGGTTTTGGAATGGCCAGAATTCCAAGAATTCATCCCATCACGTGTGAACGGCTGGAGAGGACCTCCAACAATATCGTAGACAAATAAGTGTCAAGATTGCCATTAATTTGCTGGACAAATAACGATCGAACAATGAAAACCGAAGCGCAGAAGCGACTTGATTTTGCATGGAAGCAAGGCAAAGGACAAACAAAAGGGAAACGCTCGGATTCCCCTCGAAAACGAACACTACCTAAGAGAAAGTAAATCAAACTCAAATCTTTGGTCTCAACGCCTGGGAGAACAGTGATAAAAATCACAAATAAATCACAAAATTTACAGCCCAGCCCAAACAATTCTTCAGTAAATGTCATGTACGAACATTGGGGTGAGTTGTACGACGCAGAGCGCGTCTGTTGCCCGGCCGTGTACGTTAAAGTCTCTTCAAGAATGAACGTGTGCAATACTGGACAGCAGGATCCAATAAACAGTCATATTTTTTTTTGTAAAGAAAACCACTTAAAAGAGGAAAAAAAATAAAATAAAACAAAGACTTGAATTCTGTGTCTCTGAATAAACGTGTATAAACGTGTACATATATCTCAAACTCAATCGACTCCTGTCATAAAAGGGATTTCCTCTTCTTTAATATATGTATATATGCAATATAAAGACATTCAACAGTGAGCAATGCTATAGTTCAAGTAATAGAGAGAGGACCCCTCAGGGGTCCATGTTAAATGAACAATCTGGATCTTTGTAGAAAGAAAAGAAAGACAGAAAGAGAGCTGGACAATAAATCCAATAAGCAGTCTGTAAGGTCTTAGGGCTGCTGCTGTTTATACGGTGACGGAAAAAGCAAATATTTGCTGAGAACGGGTTTGTTGACAAGTGAAGTATGGTGGTGGATGCAGTCCCTCTGCAGACCCCAAGACTCCGTCCCCCTCACCATCCACCCTGCCTCCTACTGTGCATTGGGAAGCACTGCTGCTGCTCTTTCTCCAGCCAATTATGCCCCGTCAAGAGCCACAAAAGCAGATTCAGGAGGAGCTCAGCTGCTCCTATGGCAGTCGCCATGGTGCAAACCAGTGGCAAGGCTGAAATGATGGGGGCACAAAGAGAAAGACATGCTTGAACGTCTGAGGCTCAAGGGCATGTGGCTTCTGTCAAGAGCTCTGGGCTCCATGGGGGGTAGAGTTGTACGAGCACTCGGGTGGAGGGATCCACCAACCTCACAGCATATGAGAAAGATATTGATCCAGGTTTTCAAACAAAGAGCGGCCTTCCTGCAGTTTCGGGAAAAAGACGCCCAAGCTGAGCAAAAACAGGCTGTATGAACTGAACTTACGCTGAACTCGGACCCTAACTTTGACTTTTCCTGACTTTAAAGTGACCAATAACTCCTGAAATAGTGGAGACAAGAGCAATCCTGTCTGTGCACTTGACCTCTTTGTACATAAACCTCCAAGCTGCTGAGAACAGTGTTTAGGTAAACCTGTGTGGCCACAATGCATAGAATTAATAAACGAGTCTCCTTCACCTGGCCACATGTGAACAAAACTGAAGAGAAATGTCATCAAACGGACGAGTCGAGGCCCACCAGCTGCCCTGTGCTTGTTAAAAGGCCGTAAATCAGCCTGTGGTTAAAGCGTCTGTCAGCAGGGGCCTTAAAACAGGAGCCTGGATTATGAAGGAGGGGGTTAAACAAAGGAAAAAAAAAAAAAAGGATGCCATTTCAGAAACTCTTAAGCCAGGAGCAAAAGGTCAGAGGACAAAAGAGACCCTCAAACAGTGCATGCTTGAGCCCCACACGTCCAATCTTAAAGGAATGAATATTGTGCATATCGCTGCGAAATCGTCAGTTTGATTTTTGAAATGGTTTTATTGTGCGACATGAAAACAAGTTGCCATTCGGCCGAACGTTTGCCAGTTTCCTCTCTTTCCACAAAGAATGCATCCACTTGATGTAAGGAGAAGCACCTGTTAAAACCGAGCAGTTTTAACAGAGGGTTTAGAAACTCGAACGGCTCTCGGTGCACATGGTTATCGCTCGCTGGTGCCTCGGAGCTCGCATTTTTTTTGTGTGTGCATCTCTCCTTTTAGACCTCGAACATCAACACATCTAATACAATGTTGGATTGCTTTCAAGTTTATCATCTACAGCACGTCTCATTTCTGAACCACTGTTTCTGCTTGTTGTACACTGAGCAATTCAAAAGCTTATTTCTGAATGTCTGGGTTAACAAACAGCAAAAATCTTGTTTTTAAAAAGGAAAATTAACAAACAAAAACAAACAAAACAGACATTAGCATATAGGTTCTGTATCATTTTAAAACCACACATAAAATAGTGTTTCGGGACTTTTTTTCTGATTTTTGTTCACGTTGCGTGTATTTTCTTTTTTTTTTTTAATTTGGTGTATAAAACGTGCAGCTGTAGTATTTTCCATATTAATAAGTGCTTCGTATCGACTTCGTATCCGTGCATGCGATTTTGGTAGTAAAGACTGGAGTGCTTCAGCACAGGACGCAGAGCCCAAACTCTATTTTATGTGTGGTTGGCAAACAATTCATTAGCATAAGCATTTGCTTTCCTCTCACTCTTGTTAAAATCAGTCATCGGAACAAAGAAATTAAATAAAAAAAAAAAAAAAAACAACTAAATGGGACTTCCTCCCTATGCCAACTTTGGTCTCTGCAATGGACTGTAACGACACCGTTACTGCTCGGAAAGAAGAAGAGAATAAAGAGCAGATCCAGCAAGAAAACAAAGAAACAGAAGTGGACAGCTCTCCCCTAAGGTTGGTACGAAAGCAAGCTTTTTTTTTTTTTTTTAAGACTACAACACATTTTCACTTGTGCCCTCTCAACTTGAATCCCCCACCCCATCCCTAGTCCTGTCCCATCCCATCCCACAATCCCTTGTTCAGCAGCAGTCACTGTGAGAAACACTCTGGAAAGTGTCAGGCGTCCGTTTGCTACATAGTTTTTGCTTCTTCAACACACACACACAAAGAGGGAGAGAGAGAGAGAGAGAGAGAGAGAGAGAGAGAGAGAGAGAGAGAGAGAGAGAGAGAGAGAGAGAAACAAATACATCTTTTATATCTTTTCCTGCCTTGAATTTAGTAAAGTAGGAAGAAACAAAAAGCGCTGAAATGACAATTGGGGAAAAAGGAAAAAGAAGAAAGAGTGAGTGTTTAAAAAAAAAGAAAAAAAAAAAAGAAAAAAAAAAAGAAAGGTTCAAATGGAGCGCGTAAAAAGTCCCAGCTGGAGTTTAGGTAGCAGCGCGGGTCACCTGAAACTCGCCTCTTCTGCTTCCTTCGTTTTTTTCACATTCACAAACATTTAAAACTTCCTTGTGCAAATCAAGCAGTCTTTAGAAAGAATGCCCTCCAAATTGTTCTAGTAAAAATATAGAGCTCCAAGGTGGCTGACGTGTGTGTTGCAGCAAGTGTTTGTTGTTGTGTTGTTTTTTTTTTTTTTGTGTTTCATTTTTGTGACGGCGTGGTTTTGTTTTTTTGTTTTTTCCCGTTGGTGTGTAGGTAGGTGTGTTATGGGCAGGCGGAGCCTCATCTGCGAGGGCCTGAGGGCATCTGTGCGTACACGGGGTATGCCAGCCGCACGTTGAGCGAGTCGTTGTGCTGGACCAGTGAGGTCTGGTGATAGTGCAGAACAAGGTCTTTGAGAGTGCTGTACAGGTTGTAAGGCTCAGCGAAGCCATAGCCGCGAGGCGTGCTGTAGATCACACAGTGCTTCACCTCACCGTCAACACTGCAGAGAGAGGGGAAAGAGGAGACTTCAGGTCAGGAACAGAAGGTCACCAACACAACAAAGCCTCCCAGTGAAACACCGCAGCATATTCAGTGCTTTAGTGTCGTCTATTTACAGCCGTTTCCTCTTATTTCAAACGTAACCGTGCGTCGCTGGTTTCCTCCAACAGGCGGTTAGTATTTCATTAACGAAACATGGGTAGAAAGAAGATGCTGCACAGTGAGCTAATAAATAAAGGGTTTCTTTCATGATTTAATAACTATAAATAGTATAAAATAATCGATTTATTAAAGCAGCCTGCAAGTGATGGGTGATGAAACCCTCCACCATGTTTAACAGCAAATTTCAGACCTGCTTTTTGACTACACTGGGGTTTTATCATCTTCAAACAAACTTGTTTAACCCCAGTATTACCCAAATAAATTTAATACATCAACTGGTAACATCTGATAAATTAACTGGCTCCCAATCTACAGGAGGCTCAATACAGACTATAAAGAAGAGCAGGAAGCCAAAAGTCTACTTACACTACAGAGCAGGCGTAACAGCCCTTCTTGCTGCTCTCTCGGATGAGGAACGCCCCATCGGGCTTTCCTAAAAGCAGATCCTCAGCCTGCGTGCGGTTCAGGTCTCCAACAAACCAGCTCTTCTCATCATAGTGTGGCAGGTTCTCGTCCTCTTCGCTCACAAAGTAAGCACTGGACCCGAGGAAAAGGGACGAGAACAAGGGTCAAGTTTCAGACACCGACATTGTCCAAGCCTCTCAGTCAGTTTTAATAAGAGCTGTTACTTAAAAAGAATTTCAAAAACGAGCGAGAGGAAATTGGAAGCTAATTCTCTCTGGATGAACTTACTCATCTGTGTTCTCGTTTTTGATGCCCAGCCAGTCGTTTATTCGTTTCTGACGTACACCTTTGTGGTTGAGCCAGCTGCGAAGAAATGAACGAGAAATAATTGAAGAGGGAATAACTTACAAGCACAGCTTGTCCTAAAACGTACGAAACGAAAGCAGTGTCTGCTTACACAAGATACTGGTCTCTGATTTTCCTCAGCTGGATAAGATCTGGCTTTAAGCTGTTCATCTTCTTGTCCGTCTCCCTGTTGTCCAGCGCTTGCGTCTTTAGGTCCTGCTCCAGACGGATCTTGCTGTCGTGGATCTCGCCCAGACGTGACTTGAGTTTGGCATAGTTCATCATGATCCTGAGGAGAAAATGAAGTGCTTAAGTACGTCGTAGGGTCTTGCCGGTGGTGCTTCCGACATCTGACAAAATGAAAGGTGACTTGCACTGCAGGCCCGACCATTAAGACCGATTATTTCAGCTCGAACCTACCTTTCGATCTCTTTGTCATTGCCCTCTCTGCGGAAACGCTCGATATACTCCTTGCTGTAGCGCTCCTGCGTGTGACACTGCTCTTCGAATATCTTGATGGTCTCGTTGAAGGCTTCTATTGCGGTGCGCTTCATTTGAATCTCCTGCAATCGAAGGCAAAGAAAAAAATCAATGCAGCTCAATACTTGCACCTCTGCAAATATGGGCCTCCCCATCGACAGGCTAGTTAGCTGGTCAAAAGGCCTTTTCAGCATTGATCGCAGATTATGTTCAAGTTCAGATGAGTTTGCTGCTTGCAGAAGTTCTTGCATTTAAACTGATGACCACTTTGCTGACCAGGAACACGACTTCAACACTGATAATGTGGGATGAGACTGTGAGGAGGAGAGAACCTTGGGCCGAGTTCATGTTCTCAAATTAGTTGAGGTGTCGGGGGGAGAAATCTATCACGAGCACAAAAAGGTAGTAATGGGAATTTGTAGGAAATTAGACTGGGAAGGAGGGGCTTCGGATATGCTCCTCCTCCTGAAACGTCCATTCCTTATCTCTTATCATAAGACAGAACTTTACTGATCCCTTTGGGAGGGAAATTATGGTCTGGAAATTGCATCTGTAACTGGAGAATAACCAGCATACATTGTTTCCCTGTAGATACAGAACAATAAGGCTATAACGCTGTGACGTTTACCTGTGAAGTCTTTGTGTACTCCTCATATAGCCGGTCATACTCTTTGCTCTTCTCCTGATATTGATTGTGATATTCCTGGAGTTTCTTCCCCACAGCGTCAATGTTGTCTTCTTTTACCAGCTGATCCTAAGAAAGAGTACAGAGTCTGTTACTCATAGGTGCTGAAGAATGTGTTTAGGGGTTCGAAATAACTGTGCTTGCTGCAACACACTGTAGATTTTGCTTACAGACTGTATCTCCATTTTTTTTTTTTCCTTCTAGGAATCATTAATAAAAATCTCTGAATCCAAGAGGGCCTCTGGAGGATGGATTTTTTTTGTGGAACACCCCCTAAATAATGAGCACCTGAGTGCCTCAGACAAACATGGGGAGGACACGGAGGGTGGAATGAGGAAAAAAAACAAAAAAACAACACCACACGAATAAATGCCTGGATGGCCTTTCGACATTGTGGATGTGTGCAATTATTTACAGAGTGCACTGCAGTGGCAAATAAGCACAGTAATATTTCATGCCCTGAACATCCTGCTGCCTCTGCACTTTCACTCGCAACAAGCTGTGGTGTTCAGTGGGCAAACAGACTCTTAGAGCAAAGCCACGGATGAGGGGCAATCAGACAAAGGCACAGGCTGCAAAGAGAGGACGGGGCGTGAGTGGCAGAGGCTGCCGTGTGTACCTGCTGGTAGCGGGAGATGGGATACATGAGCTTGACGTCCAGTTTTGTGTTGTACTGAGCCAGAGACTCGTGTCTGTAGTGACTGATGAGCTCCACCACCGAACTGAAGGTGAGAGGGTCTGAGAAACCGTACTTGCCATCGCGGTGGTAGATTTTTATTAGCTTATTGTTGCCGCCTTTCCTAAAAGAAACAAAAACAAGTGGACTTGGATTAGGAAATAGTTTTAAAGGGAGCCACACCGGTTTGCAGAATGGAGAATGGATGCAGCCTGGAAGATGGATAGCAGAGCAGCAGTTACCTTAGCGTTAACGTGTAGTCTCCCTGCATCTTTGTTGAGGCATCCCGTACGAGGAAGGTCCCATCTGGCATGTCTCGCAGTTTGTCGTTCACCTCTTCCCTGCATGGAAAAAGAGGGAGAGGGAGGGGGGTGAGAGAGGGGCGACACAGCTGGGTTAGGGCATGTATGGTATGTCAGATTGCACTGACAAATGAGCAATTACAGGTAAAAGCCAGTCCGTCCTCTGGCCTGTGCCCCATCATGGGCATGAAAGCAGGATATCTGGCTGCCGTTTGTCCAGTCAGACAGACGTGTGTGTGTGTGTGTTTTGGTCTGGTGTGGAGCAGAGGCACCCGCCTGTGACCGTGCGGTCTGCTCCTGCCGTCTGGGAGCAAGTGAGACATCTCAGAGACAGGGTTAAGGAAGGTAAACTGTTCTAACTCCCACTCGCCAAGTGACGTTTCTTGTGCTTACGCAGACAGTCTGGTGCAGTAACGGAAACCAGGGTATGAAAATGCATCGATGCTGAACTGAAAGTGGTTCTTCATTTCTGTTGATTGAACACATTTCATTCAGCAGATGCTCCTAAGTCTTGATGTACCAGAGGATATTACAAAACTCCTAAAACTCACGTTTAGATTTAGCTTTTGACTGTGATTTTAATATACATATATTATATATAGACATACAGTAATATTCATATTCCATTACTGTGTAACCAGTTCTCCCAGTGATTTGCTATTTTAGATCAACAATATTCTCATCAAAAAATCCAGAACGAATCAACCAATCGTCCTGGAGTCACTTTTGGTGGCAGAGAAAACCAATGAATCTGGAGGCACCATGAGCAGCACTGAGTTCGGTTTATCGTCACGCCTTACATGCCCAGAAGTCCTGCTTTCATGTTTGATCTTCATTACAGGCACTTTAACAGACCAACGTTACGTTAATGAGGTTCTGCAACCTGTGGTTCTACCGTTTCTGAACGCACACTCCAGTGCTCTATTCCAACAGGACGACGCTCGTCCGAATACTTCTTGCCTTGAAGACACAGCCTATGCTGTGGTCGGTCTCATCTCCAGATCTATCCCTGATTGAAAATGTGTGGGATGCTATTGGACGCTCTATCAACACTCCACCCCTACCGCACCATCTGCAGAACTTAGTGAGAACATTCAAGCTACATGAGATTCAATTTTTGGTTAAATGGAGACAGAATTTCTCACAGAGAATCATAAACCCCACGAGAATCAGTCCAACTGTGGACAAATTCACAGACTTGTCTTTGTCTCACCCTTCTTCTCCAGTCAGTGAGAAAGGAGCCTTATCCCGTGCCTTTCTCTCCCCAACTCACCCCCTCACTGTCTGGGCCCTGATGGGCAGCCTTGCCCTTGCCAGTCGGGTCATGCCAGAGCTCAGCTGACCTCACTCTCCAGCGCTCTCAGGAGGAGGGTATATTTAGCCTGCTCTGGGCAGCTGAGGTAAAGACACTATGACACAACATTGCTTCCACCTCAGCAGCAGCAGCAGCAGCAGCAGCAGCAGCAGCAGCAGCAGCAGCGCAAAGGAAAATTTAAGCCCATGGTCTCCCGGAGCCCCATTTAGGCAGTCTGGAGCACAGGCCCTGGCACTGATACGTCTGCACTTTTGTAGGCTGTGGAGCATGAGAGAGATAGGCTGGGGGTTGGCCTATTTTAGAGGGTAATGTATTGTGAACAGGGCAACCGTCAAATAATTTGAGCAATCAGAGCATGAAGCACAACCCTGGGCCAAAACACAGACAGAACAGACTGTGGAAGAAGGGTGAGAACGACTCTGATACAATGACGAGGCCCTGTAGATTATATATAAGTGGTTTCTGTTTCTATGTGGCAGCTAGACTTGATGCAAATCCCAAATCCAAGCTCCAAAACAGGCATCCCGAAAAGCGCGGACACTTGGTAGATTTGTAGGCTCTACGTCTCTCAATTTCCTCAAATGAGCACAAACGTGACAAATTGTGAAGTTACCTCTGAAACCAGCCCCACTGCGAGAATGGCTAGGATTTCAGGTCAATCTAAAAGGGGTGAAAGTTGGCACTGGGGGGGGGGGGGGGCGGAATCCCACACCGCTGCGGGTGTTGAAGGGGAAGATCTGCAGTGGTCTCAGATGTCTGGCTGATTCTTAGAGGACCTTAGCCGCATTTCTACACGGTCGACATCAAACACGGATAAAGTCGGTCACTAAGCGGTACTCTAATCTGCTAAAACCTGAGAGTTTTATGGGGCTTGCTTGGAAATAGGCCGGGCTGCTTGACATTTTGGAGATTTAGGCTATTCTATCCCCATCCTATCTGGCTAAAAACGCATTTCTTTTTTCCTCTCTCCTTCTCTTCTCTCAGTTTGTCTCCTCCCCACTCCCTCTTACCCTTCAGCTTTAATCTACAGCAGCTGCCAAGCAGCCATGCCTCTAAGAGGAGTGGGGAGGGGGGACGGAAGAGAGGAATAAAATAAGTTTTACTGGCTCATGAAAAAAAAAAAAAAAAAAAGAAAGAAAGAAAAGAAAACCCAGTCCATCCAGCAGCTGGCGATCTGTTAAAGCAACAGTCCGGGTTTCAACATGACCGTGACGGATTTTATCTAGGTGACGTTCTTTCCCCCCACCATTTTTGTTTCAGGTAACGGTGTGTCATCAGGTGTGAAAAACCACATTAATAATCGATTTAAAAATACGTATGAGGTGCAAGTCAGTGTGTGATGGTTTAGATGTGCAGCTTTTATTACCCGTCAGTTCACGTGAAAACTAAAGCGGCAAAACCCTGAACACCAAACATGTCTTGACTGATCGTTTGGGGTGGAAACTGCAGCGTCTGTCAAAATCTCAGACTATTCGCAGAGCTGTGGTCGAGCAGTGCGAGTTAAATCTGAGGCCCTGAAGAAGAGCGTGACGCAGCAGTGTGCTGACAGAGTCTGGCCTGGGAAGATCAGGAGGTGTGGTGGAGGAACGAGGGAGGAGGGAGACAGAATGGAATCGTTTCATCTTCATGCAGAGAGAAAGTCTGCGCCATGGAAACCTGGGGAGCCTTTAATCCGTATCTCATCCACCACAGATCTCATGACTCCATAAACTCATCACCTGATGCGGGCTGCAACGAGGGCTGGGAGTAACTAATGGTGTGCAGAAATTAACACCAGAGATCTTACTCCACACGTTCTGCAGGTTTTAGAGACTTTCTGTTCATGCTCTTAGTTTAACCTGGTAGACACTAAACTATTATTATTATTATTATTATTATTATTATTATTATTATTATTATTATTATTATTATTATTATTATATTATTATTTCTATATTTAATTTGATTTCAAAAGGCTGAATTCAGACGCATGCAGACGTGTGCTCTGTGCAGGGTTTGTTAACTTGTCTTCATACAGAAAACTGACCGAATGTGTGTATGGGTGCAGTTGTGTCCCAATGGGGAGCAATCAGGCTTATTTTAATGCAGTGTTTCTCAACCCTGGTCCTGGAGGCGCCCCTGCCCTGCACATTTTAGCTTTAACCCTTAGAGCCTTAATTACATGAGAGTCACATGGCATATGATGATATCTTTATGGAAGGCCTTTGGCTTCTTAAATATGTAATTACTTGATGTGAACATACTATCAGAAGTTTACTATCTTGATGAAAGTGACCAAGTTGTTATCAAAAATTGCCAAAAGCCTGTTTTTTTTTTTTTTTTTTTAATACTTATTTTTGAATGTAGAGACTTGAAACTGGAAAAAAATAGAACAAAAAAGTTGCAAATTGGTGATGATAAGAATAATTATGAAGCTAATTTTGAATATAGCTTATTACTGTGACAAAATATATCTTAATTTCTTGGCTGATTTTTCTCAGGTAATAAAACCTGCTTTATTATTGGATTTTAATAATAGAAGCTTCTAAGAACAGTTATACATTTTATAAACGTATGATTTTCCACAATGAATTACTCACAGATGCTTCACAACAACATCACTGTTAGAAAGAGAAGGTTCTGCAGGTTCTAAATGTATGCGTTTCATGTCGGTGTGTGAAGGCCTTCCTGACTTATAAAGCGGAGAACACAAGGTGTGATTCTGCCCTCACAGCGAGGGCTGTGAAAGAAAGGGTCAACACCCTGCAACTCAGCTTTAACAGAACTGGACGATTATATAAACAGTATATATACTGATATTTTAAACAGAAGATAAAAGAGTTTAGACTAACGGTTGGAGCACTTTTACAGAACATGGAAAGTGGAACCTCCAAGTTTTAAAACCAGACTCAAAACCCATGTGTTCAAAACTGCCTTTTCTGTATAAACGTCTAACCTGTTATCTTTTGAGGACTTTTCTGATGGTTTGGTTTATTATTGTATGGTGTCCTTGGGAGCTAGATTGGCGGCTTGAAATAAATGGTATTATTATTATTTTTGTATGAAGCCATTGTGGAAACAGGGCTGTTTAACCGGAGGGAGAACCACACGACTTTCTGTTTTTAAACCAGCTCTGAAGAGCGACTCCAGTAGTCGACAAACAGACATTAGACCGATTAGACTACAGTGATTAAAGGCACTGGGAGCTGAATGGTCAGACTGGATTATAAAGATATTAAACACACTACAGTACCTTAAAGGAAAGTCCAGAATGTCTCATTATATAAAGTGGAACTAAAGTCAAGTGAGTTAAGCGAAGAGAATTTTTCAATAAGCTTCAATTTAAAGACAGGAATACACAAGCAACATAAGTGGAATGCAAGAAGACACTGGGAGGACCGAGAAGACTGCTGGGAAGATGAGAGTGGCACCTTACCTTGATATGTCTCCCCAGTACCACTCAGCGTCCTGTAACGAGCTGCTCGCCGCCTCCTTCACTCCGTTGCTGTTCACGGGAGTCATGGGTTTGGCCGGCTTCGGAGGAAGAGCTGTAAGAGAGACAGAAGAACAGGTTTAAAATGCAGACAAAGCCTCGTCCTCGTCCTCTCTGTCCGTAGGAAAGCCTCAGTGTACAGCAGGACGCTGCTGTGAGTTTATCCACCGAGCTCGGGCCTCCCTAAAGAAACGGAACGTACTTCATGTCTCAATTAAGCGAACAGCAGGCTGATGTTAATTAATTAACAGAGCGAGACGTACACACACAGCTAGCCCATGGTCACGTGTTACCTGTGTGTGGGGAATCTCAATTTGAGCCGTACGTCTTTGTCTGGCTTCTGAGCAATGACTGGACAGAGCGGTGGTTTAACCTGACCCTGACCCGGACTGCCATCACTCTCGTTTTTATAGAATGGCAGGCATCCATCAAATTGTTTTTCACTTTTTGCCATGATTTGAACCTGACGTTTGTACGCTGTATTTAATGTTCACGATGGGAACAACAGAAACGCTTCAAAATGGCTTCAAATAAAACCTTTGCACTTTGACTTCTATTAAAAGTTAAGGTTTCTTCCTTCCCCTGTAAAACGGGATTTTTATAGCCGTTATAATGCACATAAAAGCACTTTACAAACAACTGTTTAAACTGGCCCTACAATTTGAACACAGACCAGTTGAGCAGGACATCTCTGCCCTATAAATGTACAAAAACCAACACATCCACACACAAACAAGCACTTAAAATAATGATTAATGGCATTCACAGTCAGTGAACACAAACAAGCTAAACACACACACACACGGGTTTATGTTGTCCGACATGCGTGTTTCATTTGTAGTAAACAAAGGGGTTTGAAAGGCTACGTGACGAGAGCAGTGTTTCGGCTGTTTTTGCCCAAACACACTTCAACAGCTGATGCAACAGAGTCTGGGAAGCTACTGTTGACGTTGACGCTTTCCTGCATTGCAAATGGAGGATGACCAGAGAGAGTTGATGTTCAACACCGCTGTTCATCATGGTCCAATCAATCTGCAAAATGTGGCCTGGATGTATGGAAACGTTAGTGTGTGTGCGTGCGTGTGTGTGCAATGCCTTTACTGTCCCATCTCCAGGGCTTATTACTCTTCTATAGCCATCACCTCCTCCGCTGACATTAAGCTTCTAAACCCTCGAAGCCCAGGGCAATCAATTCAGCGTGCGGCTAAATGAGGCAGCCACAGAACAGAGCTAACGACATGCAAAGCTGCGATATATTGCCTGATGGAGAGCAATTCCAGTGTAATTATCCTGAGCCAGAGGTGGCGTATATTCTGCAGGGCTGTAGCTCTGACTGGGCTTTCTATAAAGATTAAAAGCTGTTGGCTTATGGTGCTTGAGGTTAAGAGTGTGTCTGTATGTGTGTGTTACAGTATGTCTGCCAGACTAGGTTGAGGTGTGTGTGTAGTGGCTTTGGCAATCCGGCAAATGCCCGGCCAGGTGCAGCTGGCAAGGAAGAGTTACTGGCTCTGAGGGAGGGGAGGGGAAAAAGGAGAAAACGCTTCAACTCCAAACCGAATTTACAGAGGCCGCAGTGTTCGGCCCAGTCCCAGCGCCAAGCCAAACTAAACTTCTCCTGACCCAGTCTAAAGCTGCGACAGAGTGCCCGACACACACAGCACCACACCCCCACATCCTCAATGGACGGGTGTTCTTTATGAGCCGGGAGAGCTGCTGCAGCCCGGCTTTAAAGTGAAACCAAAGACACACTCCAGCCTTTCCACTGAAGAACTTCCACTGAAAACATCAGGAACTGCAGACTGGCAGGATCTATATAAAATTCACAAGTAGTGACGAAGATCAAAAGCTCGAAACTTTTTCATTGATAGAAAACTATTTTGTTGCTGATAGATAC
This sequence comes from Acestrorhynchus altus, assembly GCA_034509495.1. Classification (NCBI taxonomy): domain Eukaryota; kingdom Metazoa; phylum Chordata; class Actinopteri; order Characiformes; family Acestrorhynchidae; genus Acestrorhynchus; species Acestrorhynchus altus. Next base: position 5,377,183 of record CM067504.1, on the reverse strand, counting down.
ACTCATCCAAACACAGACAGTTCCAGAATGTCCAGAATGCCAGTCATCTTCAGCGTCTTCTGTGCCACATTACCTTTGTTCTTCATTACAGGGACTTTGACAGTCTTTTGTGAAAACACACATGGGATACTACTGGATGCATTAACACTTCACCCCTACCTCGCAATCTGCAGGACCTGAGTGAGAACATCCATCCCATGCAGCTTCAATTAACCCAGGACACCATTAGGAACTCCATCCCGAGATGTCCGGCATACTGCATTTTACCCGAACATCTCTACAGATACCAACATGATTCCAAAATCATAATGTATCCCTAAGTATGCCTTATTTTCTGGCATGAAGGGAAAGACAAGGCAATTAATGAATTAAGACAAATGATGGATCCATCCTTTCCTTGTGGAAAGCCTGTGTGAGGGTATACATCCAGCCCAGCAGAGAGTTATGTGAATAAAGGTGAGCATTCTGGAAGCCTTCGGTCTCCCCTGGCCCTGGGAGAGCGGTGCGGAATGTCAGTCCTCGCCCGGCCCGAGCAGAGTATCCTGAGCAGCGAGGGTCAATAAAATAAAACCAGACAAGGACACGATGCTGAGCGAAGCCAGGATATGAATCAGCCCTGCCTGTGCACTCCAACCAGCCTCATTTACCAACCCAAAGGATCACAGAAGACAACGACAGAAAAGTGTTTAACACCACGAGTGTGAAAGGGGAGTGTTTATACTGTATAGTTCAAACATGCCTCCACTGCTGTACTGTGGAAAAAAAAGCAGCTTCAGATGTATGGACCGGAAAATGCAATACGGACGATGGAAAACTAACAGCTTGGAAGTGGCCATTAGGCCGGTCATGATGATTACATTATTGACTTATCATACTATAGAAGGACCTCAGTAATTTTTAGCTGACCTTGCTGACTGTTCATCGTGTTTGCTTGGCAAGGAGAGTTCATTAACATGAATTATACTGAATTTAGTTCATTTTATTTCTGTTTTATTTAATTAGATATTTAATCATTTTATTTCAATTCCAATAATCTTAATAATTTAAAAAAAATGCTCTTTAAAAAGTGTTTACCTGCATTAAGTTATTACATTATCTTTGTTTCAGTGGCATAAAATGGCATTAAAAATATAAGTCAGGCTCATCAGCTAGGAGTTTACATACATATGTAAAATGAAACTTCAGGCATCAAAAATTCATCATTAACATCCTATGAATGGACACCAGTTTCAAAATATTCTTAGTCATTCAAAGTTAAGTGCTCTTAAAAATGGTGTAACTGCATTATTATACTATTATTATATAATAAAACCATTGACCATAATTGACCATGCTCTGTCTGAGTGGGTAGATGGTGATGCGGGCCAGAACAGGCATCCATTAGCCATTGCATCGGAGCTGGAGTTGCAATGGCAGACGTTCAGTAAGAGGAGGTGACTTGTGTTCATCCTTCTGGTGTTGGGAGCATATGTGATTGGGGACGAGTGCTAATGGGGTTGTTTATGGGGTAATTGGCACTTCTAAACTGGGATAAATTGTGGTTGACGTGGGTTTAAACGTACCTGCTTGAGCACTTCAGAGTAGCGGAACACGTTGGGAACACAAAGTGGGAAAGACAGTAAAATAAACAAACTGCAGAAATTGCACTGCAGTGTTCCTGTGGTGCCTAAACCTTCCCGTTTCAAAGTCAAACTTTTCTCCAATGTTGGATGATTTGCAGATACTCGTGAAACGTATTACATTTCTAAACGGCAAAAAACCTTGAAAGCGAACCACGTTCCCTTCACAAGGCCATGACTTCATAACTCATTCTTCCATCACTGTGCTGTAAAAATCACCCTGCTTTCAGCAGGCGGGGAAAGGGAGTATGAATGGTTTTCTTTGAGCGTTTGATTAATTAAAAGCAGCACTGCAGTTTTTTTTTGAGACTGACAGTGTGTGCGAGTGTGGAGCGAAGCAGACAGGACACACACCCCGAGGCGGGTCTTACATACTCCGGCCAAGAGGCTGTACCTTAGCCCAGTGGGGTGAGCTGTGTGGACCAGTCAAAGAAGGAGCTTGCTTAACTAAAACACACAGCTTCCGCAGGTACACACACACACACACACACACACACACACACACACACACACACACACACACACACACACACACACACACACACACACACACACACACACACACACACACACACACACACACACACACACACACACACACACACACCTACCTTTCAGTCCCCCAGACAAGAAGCAGGAGGAGGCAGAAATGGGGGAGGAAAAGGCACATTTAGCTCTCTGAGAGGGAAAGTGAGGAAGAGTGAGTGAGGGAATGTTCAAAAAGGAGAAAAAACCCAAACAAACTCCAGAACGTGGCCTGCCTGTGCACTTTCCTGCTGTCAGAACCTCTGGAAGTAAGAGAAGTCACCTGCTTGGGGGCCATTTAGAGCAGCACGGCTACTGAAGGGAGTCTTTTATGCATCACTTCAGATGTATGACCCTCTTTATGCATCCGTGATAAAACAATAATTACCAGATCAATTATACATTAAGAAAGGTCTGAGCACACTGCGGGACAGGCTGTGCTTTACGTAGTACCTGTAAAAATGATGACTGTTATATATGGAAGCATCTAAATAAAGCGAGGATAATAAAACACTCTATATGTATGTTATACACACACACACACACACACACCTGTAATAACATCTCATTTATTGCATACAAGCAACTACATCTAATAACCACAACAACCATAACATCCCTTCTAATCATGGCACTCAGTTACTTCAAGTTGCACCCATTGCTGACACAGATGTGCAAATGCACACCACACAGCTCACCCAGTCCTTGTAGAGACGTATTGCCGATTAAATAGGAGCACACACACGAGCCCACTGACACCACACCTAAATCCAGACAGGGTCTAGAGAAGTCTAAGCCAAGCATCGAACTGCGGTGCAGTTGAACTGTGTTCTCTGGAAAGAGGGTGCTCCATCCAATACTTTCCTGATGAGTTGAGGATGAGGTGGGCTGATGTCAATCAAATCCTCAAACCAATGCCCAGTAGACAGTTATTCCAACAAAAGCAAGGCAAAGTCTAATACCTCAGAAATAATAGGATAGCAATACCTTTGTACTACAATATCCAGAACCTTAATTGGAAGATTGCATAAGACGGGCTTTACAAAATCAGGTCCTTTTTGTTGTAGATAACACTGTAGCTGACAGACACACAGCAAAGGACTGATATTTCATTTCGTCACAAAGCCCCATTCAGGGCTACAGTAGCAGGCTGCCACGAGAAAGGGAAATGCCTCTGTGGGCTGCAACCCCCCCCCCCAAACACACACACACACACACACACACACACACACACACACACACACACACACACACACACACACACACACACACACACACACACACACACACACACACACACACACACACACACACACACACACACACACACACACACACACCAAAAGGCAGGTGCACCAGTGGAGCTGAAACCTCACATTCCTGCCCACTAGTTTTCCACGGTCAGCTTTTTCTGCAAGTGTGTGAGCAGCTCTGTCTCTCTCTCTCTCAACACAGAGAGACACACACAGACACACACAGACACTATTATTTGATACCAACAGAATAGAAAGATGAGATTCTCCCAATAAAAGCGCAGGACTTGGCGTAACATTACCCTAAAGATCTGTATATTGTACTGCTGGCGAAAAATCTTGTATCTCCATTTTTATTGGTTTATCAAATTTAAATACAATCTTGATCATGTTCTTCAAATTGTGTAAAGATTTCTTGATGAATGGACCAACAGAAATGCTCCAAAAAGACTTGAGATATGAACATTGTGGAAATACCAGCTTGCGTCTGACGGTTACGGTACATTTTTCTATGATATACATCAGCATCCTTTCTCAGTCAATGCCAAAACACAACAACCCATTCTGCACAACACAACACAGGGCTCTCTTACACGACGACGTTCACCATAAAATGGTGCAATAAAATTAACACAACAAGCTCTGTCTCTCCACAACTCGCCCAATAAAGTGCCGGACGTGCTAGAAACAAACGCATCGTCTGTTTGCCTTTAACAGGAAAAAGTGATAAACTCAGGAGAAAACAAGAGCGCGAGAGTGCGCGAGAGTAAAAAGACACATAATAGATAATGGAGTGATATACAACCTATGCATTGCAGCTGTGCAGCTCTGAACAAAGGAGACTGCATAACCGTCCCTCTACACGCCTCTAGTCGCGTGACAGGTATCGCCAACTGGACGCAGCCTCAGTGCTACTTTCACACCCCACACAGGTCGCACTCCCACCCAACGCTACCTTCCTCAATGGAGTACAGTTATACGGCACAGTGCGGTAGTCTGTAGCACCAGTGGAGCGTGAGCGATATGAAGATAACTTCCAACTTCTGCTCCACAGGTAGGATTTAAAGGTACAAAGCAAGCGCGCGCGCACACACACACACACAAAACCACTCACATACACACTCTCAGATGTGTGCAGCTTTGTCGGAAACAAATGAGGAGACGCATTACCATGACAAAAGGACTTTGTGGTTTCAACGTTCCCATCCAGGAATGAATTGACAACATGCTATGACCACTCCAATGTCCACTTCAAGGGCTAGATAATAGTGAACCACACTGCCATCACTGATTTGACCAGGGTTAAAGGCTAAAACTGGTTTGGAAACCCTGCTGGTCTAGCTGTGGGGGTACTCCATGGAGATCTCCCATCAGCACTTCACTCGACTCCTCCGACGAATTCGGGGGTCTGTTCTCCACCTCTCAGTACGTGTGGCAACACAAAGAAGATATCTGCTCATACAACACTGGGTCTCTAGAAGGACCACGCTACGTTTCCCTTTAAAGCAACCCATCGTACAGCTCCGAGGTCACTATAAAGCAGTCAAATGTTTGAGAAGAACAGTTTGAAGTTAACAAAGTAAAAGTCCTTGGCTCACGGTAACTGACAGCACTGCTGTCAGCAGCTGTGCAGCCTGCCTCCATCGCAAACGAGCATAGATGTTTCTCCACACACAAAAGGACAAACGCACTCTAATTGCCACCGAGCTTCCGCTGCCCCCATTCAGCCACGCACAATAGAGACGCACGGCGTGACAGCGCTGATGAAAGCAGGGAGAGTGAAAGGAAGAAAAGTGGAAGACAGAAGGAGAGACAGCGGTGCGCTTACCTTCCTCCACCGCTTCCTCTTTCAGCTGCATGTGTGCAGAGTGCACTCAGCTGTCCGTGACACGAGTCCTCTCTTTCTCTCTCACCCTCCCTCTCACTCACTCCCTCTCTCCACCCCTCCGCCTCTCCGACTGAAGCCAGAGGGAAAATCCCTGCTCCTAAATTCAGATGCGGCCGCCTTAACGAAGCCTCTGAATGGAGACGTAGGCAGCAGCCAATGGGAGCACGCAGGGGAGGAGGACGGAATCATATGAGACGAGAAAGAGCCAAAGCCCAGGGGAATGGTTAGAGGAAAGGGGGGGGGGCTCCTCCAGAGAGAGAGAGAGAGAGAGAGAGAGAGAGAAGAGATGCTGTTCACACACTAACTTTGTTTAAATAAGCTGACACAAACTTCCAACAACACGTATAACAATCATGACTTCCATATTTAACAGACAGACTGTCCTTTACATTAGAGAGAGAGAGAATGAATAGGCAGAGGAAGAGAGAAAAGACTAATTGAAGAAAGGGGTGAGAAAATGACTAGAATGAAGGAAGGAACACAAGACAGATGAACTGGAGCGAGGGACACCGACAAAAAGGGCAAAGAAATATGAGAGAGAGAATGAAAAAAAAAGGAGAAAGAATGAGGGACTTTAAGATGGACAAAGTGAGAATGAGTGACAAGACAGGACAGGGACAAAAGGAATAAACAGAGTAAGGACAATAAAGAAGACAATGAGGGACAGAAAGTGAGAAAGAGGATGAGAGAGAGAGGTGAAGAAAAGGCTCAAGTGTATGTATGGAACGCCACATATTCCTGAGCTCAGTGGCGACAACTGACAAAGGAGAGTAGCCCCTCCCCAACACACACACACACACACACACACACACACACACACACACACACACACACACACACACACACACACACACACACACACACACACACACACACACACACGATAGTGGTGGACTGACACCATACACAGTTTAACACAGGCTAATTTTCTATATGGGGGCCAAGAGACAACACACATTTAGATTATACTGACCAACAGTTCCAGTCTGTCAGTAAAAACTCTGTTCCTAAAAGAAATGAAAATACTCCCCACAGTGTCTGTCTTCTAAGAACATGATGGCTGACGGTTACACCTTGACCAAAGCAATGCATACAGTACATCATACATTTCAACCGTTAGCCCACTCTTCTCCGATCACTAACACTGACCAATACCCACCACCCATTCTCTGACACTGTGGAGAGTGGTCAGTGCCTTCAAACTGAGGAACAGCTTCCCTTGGAGGAGGGGGGGGTTGTACCACCTGTGCTCATTGTGCAGTGCAACGGAACAAAGCACCCGCCTCTCTCCCGCAAACACACACACACACAGTCCGTCCCCTAGCTCTGGGTGGCCGCGGAGCATTCTACATTTCAGTTGCACCATAATAAATATTCTAATGAACATCTGCACCAGAAGCCTCTTCTCACACACCCCTCGTTCCTCCTCGTGCTCCCCTGGGCCAGAAGCTTCTCGGCCCCTGTGTCCCAGGGTGTCCCACTGCTGCCCACCCCCCTCCACACAGACAGTGACATGAGGGCTGGCCACTGGAAGAAGACAGCTGATGAGACAATAAGGGGGGTATGTAGAGAGAAGTGATGTTCTTGGGCTTTATTGCGGCGCGCGAGGAGAAGAACACAGAAGAAAGAAAGGTGGGAGCTGCAAAAGCGCTCTCTCGTAACATAAAACAGTCTTGCCCAGTGGCAAACAGGACAGAAGACAGATGTGTGGATTGATCACTGGGCGCGCCGCAATCGAAGGACTTCTTCCGTTACATAATTCTGCTCGATCTCTGGCTGGTCAGCAGAAGTCAATCTGAAAAGCTTTCTTTTCCTCGGAAACAGGGATAAAAACGTAATGCGTCTGCCTCGCTCAGGACTAGAGCATAATTCATATATTTGTCAGCTCAACGCACATTTCACGTTCGGAACTGGGCCACATCAGGATTCGTTCTGAACGCATAGACTCCAACAGCTCTATCAGATGATCTGATGAAGAAGCCTCCGCAGATCGAGACAAAGCACTGTTATTACATAACACCTCCCGGGTGCAGTACTTTCATGTCATGTCAGTTGAGAGTTCTCCGCTTGGTTTCAGCTGATTGTACCTTAAAACACCAAGATCCAAAACCCCTGACAATGTTGACACAAAATTACAGCCCATGTTAAATCAACGCCGGCTCCAGCACTCAACGCTGCCTCCACGCTTCCGTCATCCCAGAGAAACTTTTATTGCGGGAATCATCATCAGAATTAACGGCCTGGTGTGAGCCATTGTCATCTAAACGTGAGCTCCTAGACAAAGGTCAATCTCAAGTCTATGACATCATTGTGAAAGTGCTATAAAAAAACAGTGTCAAAGTCTTTTTTACAGAGTGGAATAAATTACAGGGGACTAACCCTGCATGTGAAAACGAGAGCGGCTCTCTGGAAAGGACACAAATAACGTTACAGAGGGCTGAGCAAGTTTTCAGGGAGAACCTAACAGCATTAGTTTGGCTTTTGTATTGGGAACAAGCTCGGAGAGTGTGGGCCAAATAAAGCAGCTCTTTACTAAAAGCCGTGAGAGAAGAGAGAGAGATCCATTGATTGCAATGCCAGATGACAAGGCCTAATTTTGAAATAAGCAGGAGGAAATATGCAAAAAATAACATCTGCTGTAGAAATAAATACAAAATATGAATGAAAAGTATACAAATTGCCAGGTTGCACATATAATTGAACACATAGGCACATTTCCAACAGGTGTTGACTAGATACTGCACAGTAATTCTAGATACTATAACAGCAACAGATACTGCACATGATACATAGGTTCAGTGTAGGATGTGGGTCCATCGTGTTTATGACTGTGGAAATCTCAGCTTGTAGAGTAAGTAATCTTAACTCCTGCGCCTGTTTGAATGATTGAATATATACGAGCTGATGGAGAATGGGACCGTGCTCTGGAGGACCTGTCAGATGCACAATAAAGCTGGATGCACATTGAGTTTAGCAACAACCGCCTTTTCAAAGCTGGCAGAACCCTCCCCATTCCGCCTGAACTGACACTTCACCGGTTAACCGGAGCCTCAAAAGTGCCATGCAAAGGAAACATAACCAGGCTTGTGTTATTAAGGCTGTACTAATGTGAATTGCCGTGCATTTTGAACTTTAATTAACAAAACAGTGAAATTTCAAATGCAGCGGAATGAATGAAGCTGGACTTCTCCTCCTGCAAGTGCAGGATTGTAGGATTGTGGTTTATAACCATCAGCCCACAAACTCATAACAGAGCATCAGAACAAATGACAAGAACAGAAAGGCATCAGGTGTTGTGCCAAGTTTGCCACCCTGCCGAATCCTGCTACAATAACCTATTGATGGGTAAAGCAGCTTAAAAGAAGGAGATGGTGGGATTTTCATTTTTCCAAACGCATCAGATCAGAACATGCTCTCATCAGAAGCACAGGTGGGACAACAGGGCTTGACCTAAGCACATTACATACTAAAAGTGGATGGGACGATCTGACTTTTTATTTATTATTTTTAATATATAAATATATTTTGAATCTAAATGACCATATTACAGCCGAAAGAACAAAATCAGCAAACACAGTCAGCTAAACCACAGAAATAGTCTAAGCAAATTGGAATTTGCCCGCGCATGCGCAGAGCACATCTCGGTGAGAAGCACATCTTGACAGAACACCCGACTTCTGTCATTGATCTGAACGGGGCGAAACCCGGACGAGGACAGTTAGTCGTCAGCGACGGGGGCTTGAAACACTGCACGTAATATTCACGCAGTCCGGGAACACAAACACGACGCATAAAAAACGATACACAAACGCGCAGAACGGCTCCGGACCAGGCCGAGATGAAAGCCGGGTGTTATGTCGGTGCTGCGCTGAACTCCGATATAATGCTCCCGGCAGTTCTGCACCCTGCTGCGGATTGCTGATTTAGACTGTTACAACGGTTTAAGGTGCTTTCACGATATTCTTCGGTTGGTTCGGAACTCTGGCGCGATCGACACGGGCCGGGGCACTGTTACAACTTGTCTGGGCATTTGAAAGCGCGTGTGTGGAATTTATTGTGCAGAAAAAGCCTGAGTTAGGTGAACGGTATTTCGCGGCTCCGGAGAGCAAAGAAACTATCGTACTTGCTATAAAGTCAAAGTGCTGCTTTTAGGTGCTTTACTGAGAACACGATACGAATATGCAGCGTCGGTTACCTGGTGGCTGGTCCATCTCTATGTAAAATATCAATTCTGTGGAATAGGGCATCATCACGTCCCTCCAGTCGTCATCTTCTTTCTCCGTATTCCACACCGTGTTGTACATCGTCTGTGTCCGGCGGCGAAAGGAACAGCAGCGAAAAACGGCAAAAACATGCAGTTGTGACGTTATCTGCGCAAGCTCGCTCCCGTTCGCGGAATAACCACCTCAGACGGAGGAGGCCGGGATTAAACGTGTCAAAGGGCCGGGCTTCACCCATCTAAACCCCGTAGCCCTCTTCCGAGCATCTTATGAGCACGTCCAGACAGGAGAGAGAGCAGATACCAGCTCCACTGCCCGCTCCGTCCCAGCAGAGGCAGAACAGTCGGCTTCATTACAGCGCTCACCACCTTTCACTTCAGGCGGGTCATACCATCTGACTCTCTGAAATAGGGGGGGAGACTCATCCTGGAGCGGACTCGGTCGCGCTCCAACACGCTAAATCTTTAAACTCCTAAGCTTTATGCGCGCTCATTCGCACCAACACGTTACATCATGGCACAAAACGCGCTCCGTCGCGGACTACAGCGCGGCCGCATCGCAGGCACTCGTGACATCATGTCCCGGCACCCCTCCCGCTCCTCCGCCGAATAGTATCGTCCGGCCATGCTCACGCGCTCTACCCAACACGCAGACTCCAGATTCGGGAGCCCAATCAGGAACCAAGCGCTATCTCCCAACTCTGTTGCCCAGTAGGAGCTTTGAATGCCGTTTTTCCGCCACGAGGAGCCAATCAGCAGCTCGAAAACAAAAGTCAAAATCTATTGGTCAACAGTTACTAAGAGAGCTGGAAAAGCGCGGGGGGCTTTACGCTAGTACTCCACACACCAATATACACTCTTTAATATAAACTTCTTATATTTTTATTTTCTAAAATATCAGGATTTGGGGACTACGGCAAGATAACCAATGGTTTTCATGGATTTGACGTACTTTTATAAAAAAATAGTATTTATAGGAGACTTGATATTGTTATAAAAATAAAATAAATAACCTAGTACAAATAAATAATATAATAATAATATTATTATATTAATAAATAATAAAATAATTAACCCATATGTCCTTTATTTATTTCTTTTATCATTTATGTCTCAGTAGTATCCCTTCTCAGGACTTTTTATTCTGAAATGTGGACACTGCACCAAAAGACAGCAAACAGCCCCTCACTTCTCATTTTCCTCTATAATCCAATATTTAGGCTAGTTGTGTCATCAGCCCCGCCCCCTGCCTCTGCTCAGTCCGAGTCTGTATGCAGGTTGAATACACATAGTCAGAGCAGAAAACATGCACTGGAATTTTTATTGTTTTGTGTTGTGTATATTTTGTATATTATATATTGTACAATGTATATTTGTCCACAAAGTTATTTTACTTTTGCATTATTTTAGTTAATGTATTTTCTGTTGTTCTTAACTTGTCTGCTTGCTTTTTGGCTGCATCCTGATGTTTGAAGGTGCTATATAAATTGTGTGTGTGTATTGTGTGTGTGTGTATTTTTTATTTTTTGTTTAAAAAACTTTCATTACACTAATGTTCACACTCATTGACAAAGTAACCACCTAAAAGGAGTTGTTGGAATGGAATGAAATATTATATGTGAATTTAACAATGATATGTGTAATAATTACAATATTAAGTGGAAAGAATACATTCATTAGAAACAGTTGAAGAAAACAGGCTCTAGTACACTGTTGGGCCTCTAGCCTCAATACAAGATGAGATACAGTTGGGCACTGAGCAGAATTTTTGCCCACAGATGTAGCAGCTGGGCCTGTAGATCCTGCTTATAGGAGACAGTTGGAAGCCCAATCATATGAGGCAACACGTGGCTCTAGGATGTCCTGCACATATTGCTGAGCTATTAGTGTCCCTTGTATCACTACTAGGGGTTGATCACTACTGAGGTATTACTACTAGTAAGATTCCAAACAGAACCTGGGTTTGCCAGTCCTGTTCAGTACAGCTCCCAACAACTCCTAACAGCTTGGTCCAAATGGCCCAGAAGGTTGGCAATTCATCAAAACGACCATCATGCATCTCTCAGTCCAAAGATTCACCCCCTCTCAAAGTCACATTAACCAGGAGGCAAAATGTCAGCTGGGGTGTGTGTCATAAAGGCGTCTAGTGATCCCCCACCATGAGGTAGACTACCCATAAGTAGCCTCTGAGAGCCTTTTTTTGTAGGGCAGTGGGGTAAGCACTTTCGTGTCTGTGTGTGTGTGTGTGTGTGTGTGTGTGTGTGTGAGTGAGAGAGAGAGAGACAGAGAGAGAACATAAAGTTTGTAAAAGAAAGGAAAGGAGATTATTTGGCCAAATAGACTAAAGATTTTTATTGCAGGGTTTTAGAGACATTTGGTTTTGGGTCTCTTGTTCCCACTATCAAACACACATCGCCATGGTCCCATAACAAACCCCCAGCCACATCCTGACCACAGTGGACGCCTGTGTCCCAGTGTCCTCTGTTTTGAAAACCGAAACATGGTCACCCTGATAGAACAATTCAGTCATGTTTCACAAAGTCTGACAAGTGTGTTTATAACTGACAGTGAACAGCAGTGAAGCGGCGACACGCTGTTTTGTTTTTCTGTTTCGCTGTTTGCATAATTGTCCATATTTCCTGACTATCTGTTCTAAAGCAGGCCAACATCAGAAAACAGGAAAGCAGAGTGGTATCCCCACTCCACACTCCCAGCTTGTCTATCTGCCCTGTCCTCTTTTTCCTCATCTGTCAGATCTGTGTATCACGGACAAGGACGTCTGTCCTACGCGCTCAGTGTAAAGTAGACATAACAATAAGTGCATCTATTTAATGCACAACTCACAGGAGCATCCAGATGGCTCGTGTCTGCCAAAGGCTCTTCTTGTCAAGTGTGTCAAACTTGCTTAATTGTCACTGTCTGTGCCTCAGTCCAGCATGGACAGATGGACCCATAGCACTATCTAGGAACTGACTCTGCTGACCGTCCAGAAAGAGCTGTGGGGAAAAAAAGTTCATCTGTCATGGCCTGTAATGACACATTCACCTCATTACATGCAATTTGCATTCATAGTACTCACAACTTTCCATACAAAGGTTCAAAAGTGGTTAGGAGTGCATCACTGTGCAATCAGACGAGCCAGCCTTACAGTTTGAGATTAAGTGTGTCTCTTGGGCTTCAACCATATTGTTAGTTGCTTTTACCCTGAAGGCGTGCACATATGCACAGGTGACCATGGGGATTTGAGTGTTAGTTCAGGAGGTGGCCATAGAAACCAGTCACTGAGCCAAACAAAGCTGTAAGCATGTAGTAGCATTTCAGGCGTGTTAACACTCCTAGAAGTGAAGAATACTGATATCTGTGCACATTAATAAAAGTCAGAAAGTCAATTTACAATTGAAAGAAGTGACGTTCTTTCTACGTGAGTCACTAAAAACTCACTAAAGAATTAAATAACAGTATAGACAATGAAAATTGTTCCTTTTTGGTCATTATTATATGTATTAAACTGTTAAACAGCACCACATGATTATCAACTGTTATAATAAAATAACAATAACATTTATTGCATGCTACTACTAGTACTACTACTAGTAACAACAACAACAACAATAATAATAATAATAATAATAATAATAATAATAATAATAATAATAATAATAATAATAATAATAATGCAGAAAACACATGATGACATGCCAACAGTCTTGGGATAGCAAGTATATGAAAACTGATTATGAAGTGGTCAGTGGTTGCAGTGGCTTGTTTTGAGGTGTTGTCTTTTGAGTGTGGCATGATAGTGGGTGTCCGATGGATGGGATATTAAATTTTTGAATATGTGCATTACCACTGTAGGGGGTAATGCCTTCTAGGATTTATTCCCAATGCACATGGGACCATACAACTTTGGAAATGGAACTTCCCATCCATTTGGCACCCATTCTAGCACCTCATTAGAACTCTGGCTTCCTATGAGGTAACATCACTTTGTCATTAATTTACAATTTATTTGTAAATACAAAATAATTGTTAAATGTTCAAAAACTAAAAAAAAAAAAACAGCGACTGAAGCCATAGATCTCAAAGTTGCCAGGTTTGTGATTTTCGAGTAAACTGGGGTAATTTCAAATGGAAGCAACAGTGTTTGTGATCGTGAACATCACAGCAGCAATTAACACACAAGCTCTCTGTAGAGATTCTGGCTAGGAAAAACTGGAGTTTGGAGGACCATGGTGGGTCATATTGTCACATGACTGTATTGTTAATATTCTGCCAGATGCAGAAGTTTGGGTAACCCTGTACAAGCAACCACTGGGAAAGGTTGTGTTTTCTGTATGATGTAACTTTTGCACGTGCTTCAGATCAGAAAATGATGTTACTTGGTCAGTGGATTCATGGAAAACCACAAGATGTCAATCACAAACCATTGATGAAAGTCTCCACATCTTAGTAATGTCATACAATTTGTTTGTAGGCCTTGGCCTGGAGTAGCCTTCTAACAAGCTAGAGAAGAAGAAAATTGTGGCTTTGCGCTTGATTTGGCCTTTTTCCACTTAACTGGTTGAAAACAGAGTTTTGCTTCCTTTTCAAATGAATTCCTGCCTTGAATTTTTCATCTGACTGAGAGTGTGGTTGTTCAATTTGAGGGGTTCGGCTGAGAATTGTTCGCATGTTATATTTTATGAGCTGGATTGCCTCATTCCACACTGCCTCTTTGCATGTAGATTGCTGTCTTTGAGCCAAAGGGCAGACATGGCTAACAGAGAGAGAGAGAGAGAGAGAGAGAGAGAGAGAGAGAGAGAGAGAGAAGAAGAGAGAGAGAGAGAGAGAGAGAGATATTCTAATCTGCCTGGCTACAAGACCAACCTAAAAAAACAAAGCCTTATCCAATCAAATGAGCCACAAAAAAAGGAGGTTTGAGGACGTTCTGTAAGGTACCGCTCTGGTTTTGAGTCTGGAGTAAAGTGAATCACATTGTACCAAGAAGCACCAGTAGAACAGCCTGTTTGCTGGCAGACAGAAGTTTATCTCAGCTGTTTTTGAGCTGATTATGTAAATTATGCAGCAGCCCCGGGGTCTGTCATATTTTTCGGTGACCTTAGCAACTCCAGTACAATGTACAGTTTCAGTGTAGATGTGAATAGACTGCTCCACAGCTCCCAGTCTTCAAAACATGAACATAGAGTGGGGAATCAAAGATGCACACAAAACCGTCGCTGTTGTGTATCCGCTGCTGTATCTTATGCATAATTCATAAAGTTTCTGAAATCTAAAAGAGGTAATGCCAGTGCTCTCTAGCTGAAATGGCTGAAGGAAATTGGTTTCCCTCCATTGTAAATTACACATGGTGAGAGAGTTCGCCTTTTCACTTTTGCTGAGCTCATCACAAGCAGGCCACTCTCTCTGTCACTGCCTTCTCTCTCTCTCTCTCTCTCTCTCGCTTTGGAAACGTGATATTAGAGAGTGTCTGCCTAAGCCATACGGAGTGTCTCTCCGAGTCCACAGTGGCAGCAGCAGCTTCCTACAAGAGGACATCTGGAGAGGCACGTTCTACCCCTAATGCTGCAAAGACTAATGCAGCGTTCTCCATCTCTTTTCTTGAGGAGGAACAGTACAGTCTGCCCCACTAACCCCAAACTTAGGCTTTCGGTTCTGTTGCTGTGAGGTGAGGGTTTGGCACAGTTGTGTGAGTAAGACATGCTGACACAGACAAAGCTTTAGAGCGCACATTACTGCACATGCCAAAATAGAAATACAACTAGAGAATTAATGCATAGGCTAAACTCTACAGCATATATTACTGTAGAAGTAAAAATATCCTTTTAGTCTCATCTTCAGTGGTCAGAACCACCACTAAGCAGGGACTACGTGGGTGGTGGGTCATTCTCAGCACTGCAGTGACATTGACATGGTGGTGGTGTGTTAGTGTGTGTTGTGCTGGTAGCAGTGGATCAGACACAGCAGTGCTGCTGGAGTGTTTAAACACTGTGTCACTCACTGTCTACTCTATTAGACACTTCTATCTAGTGTCTCCACCTTGTAGATGTAAAGTCAGAGACTCATCTGTTTCTGCACAGTGTGTGTTGGTCATCCTCTAGTCCTTCATCAGTGCTCACAGGACGCTGCCCACAGGACGCTGTTGGCTGAATGTTTCTGGTTAGTGGACTATTATCACTCCAGCGGGCACCACCATGTCAGTGACACTGCAGTGCTGAGAATGACCCACCACTCATAATACCGGGTCTGTGGAGGTCTGTGGGGTCCACAGATGGACTACAAAGTGCTCCTCAATGGTCAGTGGAGTTCACTAAGTGTAGAAACATTTATTACAGACAAGACAAACATTACACATCCAAAAAAAGCTTTGTTTTATTCAGATATGCTTTTAAGCATGGCTTGCTATCTGCCTGTATTTTTCCACTGAGCTGCACTAATGGACTCTTATGGCTGCCCTCCGCGGAAGGAGTCATGTGTCTCGGATAATGCACGCTCCGATTTGAGTTAAACGATTAGGCACACTGTCTGGAAATTTCTCTCCACTTTTCATTGCTACTAACATTTTCATACTTGTTGAACACTGGTCCACATGCAGCCAGGCACCGTGCACAAAATATGTGGAGTGGAAAGGCAAGGCTAGGTTGAGGGCATGTCCTGTGGAGCAGCTCTAACACTGACACCCATGTGTTAGTGACTTTGCAAAAGTGCAGGGTGGAGAGACACCCCCCTCCCCACCCCACCTCGAGAGCTTATCAGCCAGTGGAGAGGGGCTACAGACAAACACACACTCTATCCTTGTCTCCTCCCTCCTTTGCCTCTCCTATCTCTCTCTCTCTCTCTCTCTCTCTCTCTCTCTCTCTATCTCCCTCCCCTCCCTCCGTAGAATAGCAAGCTCCCTCTCTAACCATTCTAAAGCCAATTGGTGATGTCGTCACCTGCTAATGTGGCATCCCTGTTGGACTGATGCAATACTCTTGTGACACACGGTAACAAGCTGCTGGCACCTACATCTTACTCTATCTCTCCCTCTGTCTCTCCATTAGACACACACATACACACACCCCACCCCACACACACCATGGAAAGGTTTTATACGACATATTAGAGAATTGCTGAGGATTCAGCCATAAGACCGTTAGTGAGATCAGGATGTTGATCAGGACGATCATCACTCCACCATTCCTAACTCCCCAACTCATCCCAAAAATATTGGATGAGCACCGTATTCCAGAGAACACAGTTCCCCTGCTCTAAAGCTGACTACCGGGGGTCTTTATGCCCACACCTGGCATTAGGCATGGTGCCAACAGGTCCATGTTGTCAACAGGAAATTCTCCAGAGAGTCCAAAGGGTAATCTATTGACAATATTTACTTTATAGTTCGGATCTCACCCTCTTTTTTTATCCCATTTCTGGTCTACTTTTCTCTTCCATTCTCCCCCGCACTGTGCCTACTCCACACTCACCTTATCTCCCTCTCTCTGGTTGTCATGGCAGCGGGCACCATGGCTCAGCATTCTGCGGCCCAGTGGATAATGGACGGGCTCTTTAACCCCTTCCTGCCAGAGCTGCTGCAGAATGACTCAGTCAGATAGGGTATCAGTGAGCGGGATCCACACACCCTTCTCAGATTTGTACTGCGGAGTGCTGATTAGGGGCTATTGATGCTACTGTGCAAGCAGCATATTAGGCATGAGATAAGATAAGCACTGCAAAACAAACAAGGACATCAGAGGCTTGATAGGGTGGATTGAAGTTTCTATGATCTCAGACTGTCTACTGTTCTCCTTTGAGGCTGTGGGGAAGCCTTTTAACCCTCAGAAAGGAACCAGTTGGCATCTTCCTTGTTGACAAAATGCTGATTAGCAACTTTAAATGAAGTTCCAGAAAACAAACAGGAGAAAAATGCAATTCAAACAGTCACTAATAATTCAAGCACATAGTAGGGGTTAAACTCCAGCAAGCTATTTTAATGTTCTGGTGTCGGACTGAAGTGGTCTGCCAGGCTCACAAGTCTGCATCACAAGAGTGTCACCTTATTGAGAGTGAATACTGGAAGATTACTATGCTGTCGTGATTAGAAGAGTGCACTTCTATGAAGTGAGTTATGAATAGATTCCCTAATAACAACCTGCAAAGGATTAGAGGCTGAAAGTAGGTGTGTCATCTGTTTAGGGCCTAAAGTGGAACAGAGATAGAGACCTCTTGGATTACCTTCAGGAGTGTGTTATGGTTTATATGTATGTACATAAGGCGTATTAGCGAGAGCAGGGGGGAGATGGAGGGATTAGAGAGAGAGAGAGAGAGACAGAGAGAGAGAGAGAGACGAGAGAGACAGAGAGAGAGAGAGAGGGCAGCCGTATAGCAGAATCATGCTTACTACTGCCCCAGAATCAGAGAAAAGAGTAATCCTCATCTGAAAGAAGCTCTCTGTTGAGACATTTGAATCAAATGGTTGTGCAGAAATCCTGAGACACTGCTCTACCCTACTTTTAGCTAACATGCAATAACCATCCACTGTTTCAGGACACCTCACTCTTTAAACACAAGCCCACAGTTCAAATCCTCAAAATCATAACTGCATAATTTACACCAGCAACCTCCTGATTTGATCAGGCCGAATCCGAATATCAGGCATATTTTAAAGGTTTGAGTTTAACTCTCTTGGTTTAACTATTATAACATGCTGGAATTCTAGTTTTGTATCTCAAGATCAGAGTAACCTACAGACATGATAGACAAATCATAAACTATAAGACTTACCCTATCTAAGGGTCTCAGTACAGTGTGATGAACTATCAGTCAGAAATACAGCTGAATTACACCCCAGTTTAAATGCTAAAGGAGCTTCAGTGCATGTTTACTGCTCTGTCATATATTCTCAAACTGCACTCTGGGACTCTGACTGATCAGTGAGAGGGATAATGATATGGGCCGGATTTTGAGTGCAGAGAGAGGAAATGAGAAGGAATGAGAATTGCATTAGGCTACCAAACCGATCCAGGGCCATCTGCTGTATCAAGGTTCCATTAAAAGAGGGCATGTATAACATACACCCTATAGAAAATCAAAACTATTCCACCTCGGAAGTCAATAAACAGCAATAGATATCAGTCCAGAGTGTGTATTAACACTACTAGTACTACTACTAACACACACACACCGCACAAGCACACACATTACAGATGTATTTGCTGTAGTGTTTAAAAGGCACAGAGGGAGCTGGATGGTTGTTTTTTCTGCACTAAATAAAGTCCAGGAATGTGTCATTATATCACTCCTACAAAATTAATACACACCACCCAAAAGGCCGGATCAGATGTTTTGACTCAGCATTAAGAATCCGTCAGGGGTGTAAAATAAATTGAGACACCCTTAACTGACATCCCAAAAACTTGGGATCCCCACACCCACGTACAAGCTGTGAGTGAGGCTGAACACTGTTCAGTGTCATGATCAAATGAGGCATTATAGTGGCTGCCAGATGGAGGAGATATTCAGTTTAAGCGTTCATGGGGCGTGGAAGTCATGGGACCACCGATACTAGTTCCTTGCTCATGAGTTTCAAAAAGCCAATGTATTACACACACACACTACATAATTACACACAGCCTACTTATAAACTACTCATAAGGTTTAGAACATAATTGACAGTAGTTATAATAATGTCTTCTCACCACAAACAATATAGAACACTTCAGACATGTATAGATAATAATTAATAACAACTAGTTAATAATGAATAATGTTAGAAGCAGTTAATAAATGATTCATAGAAGTTACTGAATAATTTAGAGTAATTACTACATTTGTTTGTAGTAAATATTTATATTTGAAAATAATTAACAGACACAAATTATTTCTAAAAGTGAATAAATCATAGTTATCACTGAATCATTTCTATTAATTATTAAATAAATCATAGTTAAAAAACATTTAAACAACATCATAAAAATTCATAGTAGGTAATGGAAAATTCTTAGTAGTGAGTATACTTATAATGAGTATCATATACAGTCAATTAACACTATTGTATTTTTGAGTACTGTATTTATAAAGTACAGTATTTGTGAATACAGTATTTGTAAGTACAGCATTTGCAAGTACAGTATTTGTAAGTACAGTGTTTGTAAGTAAAGTATTTCTGAGTACAGTGTTTTGAGTGCAGTGTTTTTAAGTGCAGTGTTTGTGAGTATAATATTTGTAAGTACAGTATTTGTGAGTACAGTATTTGTAAGTACAGTATTTGTGAATACAGTATTTGTAAGTACAGTATTTGTAAGTACAGTATTTGTGAATACAGTATTTGTAAGTACAGTATTTGTAAGTACAGTATTTCTGAGTACAGTGTTTTGAGTGCAGTGTTTTTAAGTGCAGTGTTTGTAAGTACTACAGTATTTGTAATACAATGTTCTAATTTAGTGTTTGAGTACGAGTGTTTTTAAGTGCAGTGTTTGTAAGTGAAGTATTTAAATCACCGGTATTTGTAGTACAGTATTTGTGAAATTACAGTATTTGTAAGTAGAGAGTATTTCTGAGTACAGTGTTTTGAGTGCAGTCATTTTTAATTGCAGTGTTTGTAAAGTGCAATATTTATAAGTAGAGTATTTCTGAGTACAGTGTTTTGAGTGCAGTGTTTTAAGTGCAGTGTTTGTAAGTACAGTGTTTGTGAGTACAGTGTCTTGAGTGCAGTGTTTTAAGTGCAGTGTTTGTAAGTACAGTGTTTTGTGAAATTACAGTATTTGTAAGTACAGTATTTAATAAGTACAGTATTTATAGTAGGTATTTCTGAGTGCAGTGTTTGAGTGCAGTGTTTAAAGTGCAGTGTTTGTAAGTACAGTGTTTGTGAGTACAGTATTTGTAAGTAGAGTATTTGTAAGTAGAGTATTTGTAAGTACAGTATTTGTGAATACAGTATTTGTAAGTACAGTATTTGTAAGTACAGTATTTCTGAGTACAGTGTTTTGAGTGCAGTGTTTTTAAGTGCAGTGTTTGTAAAGTACAGTATTTATAAGTACAGTATTTCTGAGTACCAGTGTTTTGAATTCTGATGTTTTTAAGTGCGAAAGTGTTTGTAAGTACAGTATTTGTAAGTACAGTGATATTTATCAAGTACAGTATTTCAGGTACAGTGTTTTGAGTGCAGTGTTTTTAAGTGCAGTGTTTATGAAATCACAGTATTTATAAAATACAGTATTTATAGTGATATTTGTGAGTACAGTATTTGTAAGTAGAGTATTTCTGAGTACAGTGTTTTGAGTGCAGTGTTTTAAGTGCAGTGTTTGTAAGTACAGTATTTGTAAGTAGAGTATTTCTGAGTACAGTGTTTTGAGTGCAGTGTTTTAAGTGCAGTGTTTGTAAGTACAGTGTTTGTGAGTACAGTGTCTTGAGTGCAGTGTTTTAAGTGCAGTGTTTGTAAGTACAGTGTTTGTGAGTACAGCATTTGCAAGTACAGTATTTGTAAGTACAGTGTTTGTAAGTAAAGTATTTCTGAGTACAGTGTTTTGAGTGCAGTGTTTTTAAGTGCAGTGTTTGTAAAATTAGTACAGTATTTGTAAGTAGAGTATTTGTAAGTAGAGTATTTGTAAGTAGAGTATTTTTGAGTACAGTATTTATTAGTACAGCATTTGCGAGTCACAATATGTACCCTCGTCCCATGGTTTAGAATACAGAGGAGGAACCGCTTTACATATTAGATGCACAGCTTTGTTGTCCCTGTATGGAGGCAATTTAAATGCATAGCAACCACAACTGTGGGAGTTGCAGACAATCAGAATGAGCTTCACTGTGTGTGTGTGTGTGTGTGTGTGTGTGTGTGAGAGAGAGAGTTCAATCATGTATCAGGGGATGATTCAGGCATCAGGTGCTCGGTGTAATTGTAACTAAGTGCAAGAGAAAGGGGCTATATAGTTAGTTTGTTCATCCCAGCATGAAACCTCAACGGAAATCACATAATTATCAGACAAATGAGAAAGAAACACAAGCCCTTCTTCCTTCCTGCAATCCAGAGACTCCTTTAATAATCAAACCTCAACTGAAGAGCCCTTAGGCATGGCCTGATGCTTGGCTGATTGTAGGTGATGTATTAATGTATAAATCAGTGATTAACCTGTATAGCACTACATCATGCAGAGATTAATATCCGTGGTGGTGTTGAGTTTTGTCAATGATTTAATTAACGAGATACCATTTACAATAAGTCTGCACACCAGAACGCCTGGCCTTCCTTAAAAATGTGTAGTTTTAATTGAATTATTTCACAGCATTCAAATTCTGGGTATAAAGAGCTGCTATGAGTGGGTCAGACACAGCAGTGCTGCTGGAGTGTTTAAACACTGTGTTTACTCACTGTCCTCCCTATTAAACACTCCTATCTATGTAGTCCACCTTGTAGAAGCTCATCTGTTGCACAGTGTGTGTTGGTCATCCTCTAGTCCTTCATCCGTGCTCACAGGACGCTGTCGGCTGGATATTTCTGGTTGGTGGACTGTTTCTCAGTCCAGCAGTGACACTGAGGGGTTTAAACACTCCAGCAGCACTGCTGTGACCGATGCACTCATACCAGCACAACACACACTAACACCACCACCACAGAATCAGTGCTGTCATAATGTTCATAATGAGTGCCATGGTCCTAATGTTGGGGATGATCGGTCTACATTATGTTGCTTACACACTTATGGCTCTGTGGTCTGATGGATAATAAGACTGTAAAAGTCTTAAGGAAAAAAAGAAAAACAGAAAATACAGAAATACAAACATAAAAACTGAACTTTTATAGTTTTTTTTAGGTTTGTTGTGTGTAAGCTGTTTTTATGTGTGGACTTTTAAGTGTTGAAAACAGCTTTTATCTCTAATAAAACTGCATTTTTATTGATTTTTTCTGGTAGTTTTAAGTGTCTAGTTCATGCACTCAGTAGCATAAACAGAGCGACACATTTATTGAAGCTTATTTCTAACTTGTTGCTGAATGTAAATCAGGAATTCTTTAGCAGAGGGATCTTTAGCCATGAGTTTTACATTTGCATAATCAGATGTTTGGACAGATCACTCGCTGAGTTTACAGCACTCATGCAGTGATGGTCACAGTTAGAGCGGTGCAGTCGGCTGTTACCAGTAGCACACATCAAATTACACACAAGAACAGGTACGCATAATCTTATTTTAAAAGCATTGCTCAGAATTAATCCTGAGGTACCACAAGTAACGCGGTTCTACTTAATGTAATTATGTCATTTATACTGTAGTGCATTACACTAATTTGTTACTTAAAAAAAAAATACTTTTGCAAACATGCAGATTTTTTTCTGAGGAACATATTAGAAATCTAGATGCCTCTAAACCCTTGACAGACAGTTTTGTCCAGTTTTGTTTAGTGACCTTTCACAAATTACTGGGCTGGGCTGCACAGGGATGAGGAATTGAAGGGGGGTGGATTAACTGTCAACAAAATTACTACAAATTACAAAGTCCCTGTAACCTGGCCACTCTTTTAATCATGCTGCGTCCATAAACTCCTCCCTCTCACTGAACTGCACTCTACAGGACTTCAAAGGGTCAGCGTCACAGCTGTCTGACCCAGTCTGGCCTGCAGCCTACAGAGGTTAAACAGGGAGAACAAAGCCACGAGAGCAACCAACAAACAGGACTGTGCTTTATGGTGGCGGTGCATCATAGACGTGGCTGCTGTTTACCCAAACATCACGGAGAACAATGGGACTCCAACACAGCAGGACTTTATGTGGGTGGGCTTAAATACCACCCATATTCAGGAGTACGAAAAATCTTTTCAGACATGGGCCGCATATGGACCTTGTATGCCTAAAAATCGGCAATTTTACGGGAGTGAGCAAAAACTTTCAACTAACAAAGTCAAAGTAAAAGTAAAAGATTCAAAGTGGTGGAGAATTTCTATTGGTCCATTCATTATGATTTTTACAGAATGAAAAGAAAAGCAGCTAATTTCAAACATGGAGATACAAGGTTTTAATAAAATCATTCATATCTTAACTGTACAGAAATTTTAATGCGTACTCAAGCAAATTAGTTACATTTATATCAAGTCCACAAACAGGACTTGAACTGGCCACACTCCCTTAAACCAAACTGGGCTTGCAGGAGATGAAACACCTTAAACCACCTTCAGACCATGCGGGCAATAATGAATTTGGCTGTGGTCATTTGGAATGTCACTCAGTCCAGCAGTGACACAGTCATTTAAACACTCCGAACCACTTACACCAGCGCAACACACACCAACACTCCATCTCCATGCCAGTGTCACGGCAGTGCTGAGAATGACCCACCACCCATATAATAGCTGCTCTGTGGTGGTCCTGAGGGGTCCTGACAATCAAAGATCAGGGTGAAAGGAAGAGAATAAAGTATGAGGAGAAACAGATGAACTACAGTCTGTAAATATAGAACTACAAAGTGCTGATGTATGATCAGAGGAGTTCACGGAAATGTGTACAAAGTGTAGAAACAAGGGGTGGTCTTCACATTATGGCTGATGGGTTTATAGATACTACTGTTGTGAGTGCTCTATGACGGGTCGAAACACACGATGATGGTTAACTAGCAAATACAACCGGAAGACCCACACAATGACGCATGTAGATCTGGCATAAATTGAGGTGTTGGAACGTTGGAGCGTAATAATAAAAAACATTAAGAAAACCTTTGGAGAAGGTAAAAGGTTGTGGTATTCGTCACATCTCGAAAAACTCATGCATCATATAGAATTTGCACCATTTAAACACCACTTCAATGCATCTTCTGTCCACTTCTGAAGCTTTATAAAGTGCTCTCATCTGTCTCCTATTCTTACTAATAGCAGCTACAAAAAGGCCAAATGAATTTTAAATGACCGTTTTAGAGGTGTGGACAAGCAAAGTACAGTGCTACTGTTCATCACTTAGCAACGCTGTCATCTCCAATCAAGTTCCAGACTGTCGCCTGGAGTGGCAGGCTAGTTACGCTGATTCCTCACAGTAACCTGAGCCAGAAGCTATTGACAGTGTCCCAGCTGGGCCAAACCCTGCCTGCAGGGTGAAACTGCCTGTTTGCAAGCAGAAGCCACCTCATTCAGCGCACTGAGAGATCAAACAGCCGGAGTGTAACGAGCACGCTGTTCCGGAGACGAGCCTTTTGGGACCAGGTGGATAAATATGGATTCTAGGGAATCCAGGAGGACAAGCGACACTGTCATGTTTGTCTTACACACACACACACACACACACGGACAAACACTCTCCTCAAAGAACTGGGTGTCCAGTGGCATGCCATGCAAATTCACATCTCAACCACTTGCATACTGTAGAAAATGAAACACTTTCTTTTTCTGTACTGGCCACCACAAGTCACATTTCAAGTCAGTGCTCCAAACTGAAAGGAATTCACAAGTGGACCAGCAATAAAAGAGGGAGCGCCCTCACAACGTACACAAAATATTGGCTGCAGAATCAAGAGGCCTGCCCAAGAGCGATCGAGGGGAAATTAAGGTCTGGCAAATGAGACGATGTCAAGACACCGGGCCAGCTGCCTCCGTTTTTCTCGCTGAACTGTGTGGGACTTTTTGTTCAGCACTAAGCCCTGAGTTCTGACCCACAACCACAATCAATCCTAGCAATCAAATCCATTCACTCACACCTACAGTTTGGGGAAATGCAGAAAACTCAACACTGACATTGTAATGCAAGTAATGACTGAATTCAGCTAATTAAACCACATGACGAATGCTGTAACAGTCCATTACAGAGCTTTAATATCAATAATTCAAACAGTTCAACACGAGGACTCTTATTTTTTTTCAGTTTCTATTTATAAAGCAGCAGTTCTCAAAAGACCTAATTCCTTGGGCCCAGATGCTACATTTCCCTTTCAGTTCTTCCCTGAAGTCCACATCTAATGTTTGTGTGGTTTTATGCAACAAGAACAGTCATAATTCATGTTTACATGACCATTTCCCAACCTCTCTTTATCACTTTCTTCACTGGGCCGATGCCTTCAACCAGGCTGGAGGTGTTATGAAAATTTTACTTGGTTTGAAAATAAATAGTTTTCCATTGCGTTGCCTTTTCCAACAGCATACACTGAATTTGGCAGATATTACATTTATGCATAACATTACATAATCCAGTCACGTTACAGTGGTAGGTGAAAGTAGTAGTATTTTAAGGACAGTTATTGGTACTGCTCACTATATGAATATCCATCCACCTTCTTATCCACTTAATCCTGGTCAGGGTCTTGGTGACCTGAACCAGGGATTGAACCCAACACCTAAGGCGTATGACCCACTCTATGATAGCAATGACGCTCTTAAAAAATAGGTGCCATGATGGATCAATGCTAGACCTTTTTAAACAATCTTGTTTTTGGAAACAAGAACCTCTTTTAAAAGGTACGTACAACATTGCTTTGGGTGTTTGGTGTGCCGCGGGTGGTTGATGTTGCGTAACAGATAACACCACCAGTTAGACACCACACCATGTGAGAGACCGGGATTCAAGTCCCGGTCTGGGTAACTATGCTGTGCTACACAAATAAGAGTCCTTGGGCAAGACTAACACTACTCTGGCCCACCTCTATAATATGAGTATCCTCGTAAGTTGCCCTGCATCAGCTAAAAATGCTGTAAATATACATTTTCTAGGCCTACCGGCACACAAACTGTGAAGTCAAAAGTGTGTCTGTGAGCATATGGGAGAGAGAGAGAGAGAGAGAGAGAGAGAGAGAGAGAGAGAGAGAGAGAGAGTACAGTAAATAAGAAATGGGGTATAAGGTCACCTTTAAAGTGGAATGACCCCAAATCCTAACCCATATAACGTTATAAACCAGGGATTTTCAGTCATGGTCCCACTAATAAACTAAGCCGAGCTGCATGTGATACAGCAAAGAAAACACTACAACATATGGGGCAGATGTGGGAGCAGGACTAAGGAGGCTAAGAACCAATGATTAATACTGATTAAAGGACCTCCTAGAACGGCATGTCCAATTCAAATGGGAACCTTTACTTATTAGAGTATAATGAAAAAAGAATACGATTAAAGAGGACAGGAGACAGGCCTGGAGGATGAGTGTTGAGAAGAGCTGAAACAATATACAGAAAATCAGGGCAGATGGAGCAGCAAATGTGTACTTCATTCTTCACAATGCCTCCAGCATAGAAAGAGGAGGGAAAGAGTTAACCACAGCAGACTAAACAGAGGGTGAAGAAAATGACTCAGTGAGCACTCGAATATCATCCTGACAAGCGAGAGGCCAGGATAAAAAGGAATCGGCAAAATTTTTCTCTCTAGTCATGCTGCACTGATTAGGAGGGCCACATCTGAAATTAGCCAGAACTCATTGTCCCACATTTCTTGCAGTGCATAAGTACACAGGCCACAGATACGGGGCACAGAATAGCTGTGCTAAAGAAATGTGCAGAGTAAGAAAGCATATTAGTGCTTGAACATCCCATAAGGAATTGTTATATATTGTAAAATGTTGTTCCAAAAAGACAGCTGCACCCAGCAGAAATCAAGGGACAGGATAAAACTTGGTAGGTAGGTTTGACATGCAAACATTCATGCTTGGCGTGGGAGAAAAGCAAGGTTGGACCTTATTGATGCACCTGACTGACTAAGTTCATCTTGTTGTGCAGGCTTTACATTCTGACTCGTGCTATTGTGTTGGTAGTATCATTTGCAAGCAGAGAAGAATTGGCAGCAATGTGTAGAAGAAGGCATCTGGGAGAACCAATGGATTGTCTGACATGCATGGAGTTACCCAAGAGCCACCATTGCGTACATTCAGTGAGTAGTGATGCCCTTCGTGAATCTTCTTGAGTCAGAACCATTGGCAGACAGCTGCACGACGCAGGACGACATGCACATAGATTGTTGCGATGACTTTCCTTAACACCATGTCAACATCACGAAAGCCTGCAATGGTGTTGTGCCAGACTCTCGTGGAGTCATTGAGAATGGCAGTGGATCATCTTCAGTGATGATGGACACACCACAGTCAGCGCCAAGATCTAGCCCAAAAAAACCTATCCATGGTTAAGAATGCGTGGGTTGCTATTGGATGAGCTATTAACACTCCACCCCTACCGCACAATCTGCAGGATCTGTGTGGGAACGTTCAAGCTGCATGGGATGGATTATCACAGGACACCATTAGAAACCTCCATTCTGAGACGTCTGGCATGTTGTGTTAAACCCAACGCAATACTGAGAGCCACGACTTCTGTGTGTGTAGATCAATAAATATTACCCACATCAGTCTAAATATAATCATTTATTATTCCTGGTGACTTTTATCTTCCTTCCAATAGCACTGCAATCGCACACTTCCTTCTGGGTGCAACTATTTTTTTGATGAGTGTGTAATCGCTACAATACTTATTCATAGTTCTGCACAAAAACAAAGACACCTTAATCCTGGTAATAAATGGGAATATGAAACAAATACTGCTGCACAATGAGCACGTTTTATGAAGACATGCAAACCTACTCTATCATGCATTTATCTAATCAGCCAATCATGTGACAGCAGGGCAATGCATTAAAACACACAGATACGGGCCAGAAGATTCAGATAACATTCACATCAAACTACAAAATGGGGAAAAATGTGATCTCAGTGATGTTGAGTGTGCTGTGATTGTTGGAACCAGACAGACTGTTTTGAGTATTTCTAGAACTGCTGATCTCCTGAGATCTTCAGCACTATGGTTTCTTTCAATGGAGAACGGTTAGACTGGTTCAAGCCGAGAGAAAGACTACAGTAACCCTGATAACCACTCTGTACTATTTTATTGAACAGAAATCAAACCCCGAGTTGGACCTCGAGGACGATGGTTGGAAAGGTGAAAGGCCACTACTGTCCGGAAAAGAAAATGGAGGCTGCAGTGGGCACAAAGTAATCAATACTAGACCGTTGAACATTGGAAAAACATAATGGTTGATGCCAAGGCAGATGGAAGGAAGGCTAAAGCAAGAATCCGTGCATGGACTCAATCTACCCTTTGTGGACAGTCCAGACTGGTGGAGGTGGGCAATGTTTTCTTGGTTTCGCATTAATATCAACCAATCCATCACTGCTTCTACACCACAGCCTGTTTCAGTATCCCTGCAGATCAGGTACATTTCGTCATTACCACAATTTACCCAACTTCTAATGGCTGCTTTCAGCATGAAATAGGAACTGAATTTTACATTGCAGGTAAAAAAATAAAAAACTGGCCTGCTGTCATACAAGGGAAAAATTGGTTATAATAATAATATCTCCTGACGCAGAAAATGGACTAGCTGCTCCAGCACATGATTGCAGTGAAAAGGCTCTTTGCTCATATGCTATTAAGGCTCTTTGTCCTCAATCAAATCTCCCATGTGATGAAAGCAAGAGTGTGGTTTACTTGTATTTCCATATTAAATTAGTTTGAATGATTAAGAACATAGAAAGGATGGTTTGCTTATCCTAACAGATGTAGTTAAGGTGACGGCATCCACCAAAGCACACAAAACATTTTGTCACATACCCAAATTTAGGTCAGGGCCAATTTGCATATGCAGTGGCATGTTCAAGCAAATGGAGCAGCTGTGGTGTTGGTGACCGAACTAGCCGTGGGAAAAGCAAATTGAATTTGACTTTTGCAGCTGGCCTCACATGAGCGCATTACCAGTTTTAGTGCAGAGGCACATGATGGTGGACATGATGGCTAGTATTCAATCTACTAATGTCTCTCACTTATGGAGAGATTCAATTATGGAGGAGGCTTAAAGTGCAACTTGCCCCATATAAAGTCAGTTTGGACTGAAAGGTCAAATGTCCTAGAAGACATAAGTGTACTTTTGCCCTTTTACAATAAGATATAGCACCACGTGAAACCTTTAGAACTCTAGGTTAATTTCGTGACATGTTTTCATAGTTTGATGTACTTTTATTCACCAAAAATGTAGAAAAGCATTTGAAGGAGACAGTCCCACATACCAGACATTGTTATTTTCAGGAGATCCGTTACCCAAGTGCCTTAATTTGAAATGTAAAAATGAACAGAATTTAAACATGATATGAATTTTAATGTTTTGATTTAAAAAGTATGTCTATATTCTTTGCTTATAAGGACTAAAAAACACTTTACATCTCTGAAATCTGAGTTATTTGTAATGATTAGATTGACAACTATTTTTAAAATAAAAATGAAGCTAAAAACAACCTGAATGTCCTTTATTATTTTTTATTATTTATGTCTGTATCAGTATTATTCGTTCTCATATCCTTGATTCCGAAATAGTAAACAGCCCTTGTCTTCTCGTTTTCCTCTATAACCCAATATCTGGGTCAGTGATGTCATTAGCCCCACCCCTTCTCTCTGATCAGTCAGAGTCTGTATGCAGGTTGAGCAGGTACATGTGGACAGGGCAGTAAACATGCACTGGAAGCTCCTTTGGCTTTTAATCTGGGATTTAATTCAGTTGGAAATGAGTTTGAGGTGTTTTCTGAGCTGATTACTCACTAATTTATCAGACCAGGGTGAGACTGTGAACCATGGTTGGAGAGGATAATAGCCTTATTATAGTTTGTTATGAAATGTATATCAAGTCTGTAGGTTACACGGAACCAGAGTAACTGCCTGCAACGTGCAAATCTCAGGTTCTTGTATCTGCTTGAAAGTGAATCTTTTCTGGGTTCTAAATGACACTCGGGTCCCGAGTTTTGTTATAACTGCGACAGACGTATGAAACATCTCATCATTGCAGGTTACAGACGTGTCTACCGTGTATCTGAATGCGTGCTGCTCATCCCTGCCCTCTCTGTATGGAAGTCACTTATAGTGGAGGGTGTTTGAGGCAATGACATCACCTCTGAGCATGACAACCGACACCGGCACCCGCATTGACCCGGCGCACTCTCGGCTTTGTTAACTGAGCGGCCAATCATTAGAGCGCATCGTCAATTATTCAGGGTGCTGCCATGTCACTTCTTCTCCCTGATGAAGACGAATGGCCAGCACTGTGGTGAGAGAGAGAGAGAGAGAGAGAGAGAGAGAGAGAGAGAGAGAGAGAGAGAGAGACTGGACTGGACTTCTGGGATCTAAATGGACTACATGTCAAACACTAGAGAGATAAAATGACCTAGTGCGTTCTCGCTCACATTGTGTGATTAGTCAGGGTTGGCACTTTTGAGGCTTAATAAAACACACATGCAATTTCCATGATGTCCAAATGCCAAACTTGCTAAAAAAAAAAAATAGAAAATAAAGAATGAATGTTTTCCACTTGTCCCCATGCTCTGGAGTTTCTGCAATGAAACGGTCACAGACCTTATTCATAATGAACCCCTTAATCAAAGTGAAATGTCAAACTTTTAAAACGAATACTCGAGGAGAGAGCAACGGTGACTGACGTTAGAGTGAAAGAAAGTCAAAACACAACTAGTTATGTCATGTTGGAGCCGTTGGCCAACTAGCTGGGCTTAGAAAGGCTTAGATATGTAATCTACCAAAGCACACACAACAGGACAGACTGTTCCAGCCAAGACTAAATCACACACGTTTATCAAAAATTCAAAGAAACCTAATATAGACATCAATCATGTTCTGCTCATCACTGATCACTGAAATAACACATAACTGACATTAACCTAACCATCACAATGCGCTTCTATGACCATGTCGGCATAGACGGGGATTCTGTGTATTCCATACACCATTCTTTTATTTCCCACCTTTCCGTGGACATTACTGAAATCCGAAATCATACAGGCTGTACTGATTGGTTAAGGGATGGAATAACTCACCACCTACCAGGTAGAAGACAACATAAATGGTCTCACACACACAGTTTTAATGGAAAGAGGAATAAATGACACAGACACCAGATTATATTTAGCGCATGAGCTGGAAGTATTTCATTGTTTAAATAATCAGCTGAATGGAATACTGAAGTGAACGGAATGCTGTGCTTGTTATCACTCATTTTCCACTCTGATTTATTCATTTATCTTACGTTCACGTCTTCTGTAAATTGATTTTGTCCCACAGCAACCTTACAAAATAGCTTTATATCAGACCTGAGTCAGATTTTATTTTCCCCACATAATTGTTTGTAACATTTGTCCTCGTTTATCTTAAGAGTGTATTTAAAATGTATTTTAAAGGAGATTAAAAACTAGATTTTGCACATAGGACAGTATTATGGTGGTGTGTGTGTGTGTGTGTGTGGGGGGGTTGATTTGACAAGAACAAATAAGCAATAAAGTAAAATTTTTAATGTAGCACAAATAAACCCAACCCGTGACTACCAATATTTAAAGGCACATGGCTGTGTATTTATCTTGTCTCTGGTACATACATTTCACACAACACATGTGTCTCTATTGTGAAATATAAAAGTAAACATTACTTCTATACCAGTACCAGTACCAGTACCCTACCCTACCAGTACCAGTACCAGTACCCTACCCTACCAGTACCAGTACCAGTACCAGTACCCTACCCTACCCTACCCTACCCTACCAGTACCACTACCAGTACCCTACCAGTACCAGTACCCTACCCTACCCTACCCTACCAGTACCAGTACCAGTACCAGTACCAGTACCAGTACCCTACTCGACTAGTACCAGTACCAGTACCAGTGCCAGTGCCAGTACCACTACCTTAATCAAAGCTACCCAGAAGAATATGAAGCACATTTAAATCAAAGTCAACCAATATAAACAACACATTAAAGTTTAGAACTCTAAGTGAGTGGGTCACTCACTGATGAGACCACCATGGTTAGATAGGGTTGCAGTTATGATATGTGTGTCATGTCTGTAGGTTACTCTGATTCTGAGATATGACGCCTATTGTATGGCATGTAACTGCTCACAAAGTGCAGATCTCGGGTTGTGATGTATTTCGTCTAATCCTGATGCTAAATTATACCTAATAATTACGTTTCACATTTTGTATTTGAATGTACTTCCATTCAAATACATGTGTCTTCCATCTCTGAATAATTCATAGTAGCTACCAAATCCTAAGTTCATAAATCTTGAATTTAATAACTGAATAATAAGCCTGGAGTTTGAGGAGTTAACATCACCTTGGTCTGACTACAGCACTATGCTCCTCAGCCCCATGCTCAGGCCCTAACACCTGCTCCCTCTGGCATCCTCCCAGGCTCGGCCCAGGAAAGGAGCTTTAGAGTGTGTAAGACCAGTCTAGCTCTCTTTAATAGGGCTTTAAGTGCTAGTCAGACCTGAATACCTGAGCAGGGCAGCTGAGGCGGGGTTATAACCTTAGACAGCTCACAATCAGCCCTACCAGGCCAAGCCTACTTACCCTCACCCCAACAGCCCGAGCCAATCATTCTCATGCCTCTTACCTCACACTACCGCACGTCCTGTGAGACACAGATTAGGCCCAAATGGTGGGATGAAGAAACAGACCACAGAAATGCATCTGTGAGTAGCTGAAACAGAAATATGGCCAAGAAGTCTTTGCACAATTTCCACAGCTGATCAGCGAGGTTTGGTGTCTGAAATCTCACGTCTACAAAAGTGGCAATTTTACAGGAGAAGGGAAAAAAAAACTTATAAAGATAAATCATTCCAGGTCTTTTAGAACATTCCAGATTGGAATTCTGTCACAAAAGTGGAAAATCAAGCCATTTATTCCAAATCCTTTGAACTTTGGAAATGTTGTCCATTTTGATTTGATACACTGTCAGAAACCACATCAGCGAAGTCAATTCCAGATGGCCTAACAGCTCAGAGTAGTTTGGGGCAAGTATGTGACTATGTAAGCAAGCAGACTGCACCATGCTAATTGATGCACAAAGGCTTTAATTACTCGTTAACTACAGGAACACAATGGCTTTAGTTCAAAGCTAAACAGGCAAACTTCTTTAGACACCAGCGTGGTTGAATGACTGCACATGGGAAAGTCTGTAGATGTGATGTTTTGTCAAATTGATGGGCCTTGTTTCTTCCAGTGAGGTCCACGTAGAGTTTCATGTATCAAACACAACATCTATTCATTCATAAGAAGAAATCAGGCCATACTTGTTATGACCTCTATTGTGATTGGCTGCCGTTTATTATGCCTTGTTCAAAAAGCAGCCTGGGCTGAAACACTGAGCAGAACAGATGAACAGGTGGATATTTAAAGGGCAATGCCAGTGAAATGACTAAAAAAAATGTTTAGGAGCAGGTTATGTGTTAGACTTTACACAATTAAATGTCTGTGTGCCAGCGAATCTCAGAAAAAAGAGTCGGGATCTCGTTAGGTCTAATTCACATGACATGAGCAGGGATAAGAGCCCAGTTTAAAAACAGTGCCAATGAGGTCCATTGCCAGCATGCCAATGCCACAGTGGCAATTTTGGACAAGGGTTGTAGCTGGCACACTAATGCCATGCTAGCTGGTATGTTTCACTGTTGACCAGGATCAATGTAAAAAGGGATGTAATTATGTTATGCCAACGTCACAGCCAGCCCTCCAGAACCCCGAAGAGTGCAGAGAAAGGAGGTGACTCTTTAAGTGGTTTTTGTGACATCACAAAACCAATCCATTCAACATATGCTGTTTTTGCAGCTTAGTCTCCAGATACATACTGTACTGTATAGATTTTTGAAATAATGATTAGACACTATTCAAAAAGGGCTAGGAAGACTTTCCCATGACACAGGCCCTTTAATGGACTGCAAGGGAACGGGAATGACTCAGCATAAGCATGTGTGCACAGCTGATCCCTGTAAACATGAGAG
Organism: Acestrorhynchus altus; assembly: GCA_034509495.1. NCBI lineage: Eukaryota > Metazoa > Chordata > Actinopteri > Characiformes > Acestrorhynchidae > Acestrorhynchus > Acestrorhynchus altus. The sequence continues at coordinate 5,342,929 of CM067504.1, read as the reverse complement.
AAAGACAGGAGGAGAATCTGACTGCAGAGAGAGAGAGAGAAAGGAAAGAATTGTAGAGGGAAGATGGTGAGGGAGAGCGTGATTGGGGATGTGTTCACAGCTGTACAGTTCAGAGTAAGCCTGGGTGCTCTCGCCTGTAGATTTGGCTGCCCCTAATAGGATTAATGGAGGACAATCTGTGTGAATTAATCTGGCTTTATGGAGAGCGAAGCTGATACACCCTGTGTCTCCTCCAGCTGCCTGCTCCACTGCACTTCCCTCACCCCACTGCACTCCACCAATGATGAGTGAGTGGTCAGTGGGGCCAGGATCTGCCGGCGGATCCTCAGACGGACCGAATGATGAACGGCAACATTTCAAGTCTTTCCTTTGTGAGACTTTATATGTGGTGTCTGATGTAGATAGAAACAACTACTTCTCTATTAAATCTATTAAACTTTTCTGCAAGTTCATATCTAACTCTAAACTCGTCCCTAACGTGACCTTAACCTTAAGAAGGAGTAGTGAGTGGGGTCCCGAGGGGAGCAGCCGTATCATTAGGCCCAGAGTTCAATACAACATAACTGCACGCACTCTCTCTGAGTGGGCAGGATATTATTAAGACAATATTAGAATTTGGTAATGGCTCCCCTACTACTAATAATAATAATAATAATAATAATAATAATAATAACAACCCACACTGAGCTGAATCAAATTACTGGTATATCCACGCTCTGCCCACAATTGAATTTGCTTTGTGGAATGCTGGCAGAAATCCCATTCAGCCTAATGAGTAAGTGTAGTGTTTAACTTCATACACGTTTATTACATTTACACACAATATAATTGCACATTGTGTTATTTTGTGGATAAATGGGCACAGGTTAATAGGGTGGATGTAGGTTCTGGCACGTAATTGAGCCAAATCATGGAGGTAAATTTGCTATTGTTATTTCTAACTTGCCTAGATTCAATTACGTCAGCTCCATACACACTTGAAAAGGAGGGTTCTTCAAGGGTTCTTCAGTAAAGAGAATGGTTCAATATAATACTAAAACCACTTAAAGAACCCTTTGCATGATTATAAGATTTTTGGCATCCTGAAATGAATCTTTAGGGTGTTGGAGAATGCGCTGTAGAGGGTTCAATATAACACCAAAAAGGGTTCTACTGATGTTATAATGAAGCTTGTAACACCAGAACCTTTTTGGTGCTATATAGAACCATTTTCATTAAGATTCTAAACAGAACAATGTGTTGCCCATTCTCCATTAATCTGAAGAACTCTTTTAAGATGCAAAGAACTCTTTAATCATCCAAAGGATTCTTTGAGTGTTCATGGTTCTCTGTTGAACCATTTTCTTTACCGAAGAACCCTTGAAGAACCCTCATTTTAAGTGTGAAGAGTAACATTTTAAACTGGAAGCTTGATGTTAAGTTGTCTGTGAATGAATCCTCTGAGGAATGAAGATGTTAAGGAGTCAACAAATGAATTAAAGCTAATATAAACGAACACTCCTCTGCACTGAAATGACACGGCATTCAAATGTGTGCTGACTACTAAAGTTTAACCCTATGAACCTGTTTGGTAATCAGATCATGTTTGGATTTCACTTGTCATTATGAAAAGACAGGTGTAAACACCCTCAAGACGTACTTTAATTGGATTACGATTGAATCACTCAAACTGCATTTGGAGGTGGTCAGAGACGGATCTCATCCACATTTAATATAAGTGTAAACGGAATGTGCTTTTGAATGATTGAATACCAGCAGGCAAGTGGAAGTACATCTGTTGGGAAAACATTAATATGAGTAATAATTTCTTGGCTTCTTGCTCCCTCTTGCTCTGTTTGTGTGTATGGACTACTTTATTGGTATACGCACAGTATTTCAGACTGATTTCTATGCATTATAGTGTGTTTTCTTTAAATTAAAATGCTATTAACATCACACAGATCCCCCATGGAACCCCCCACTGTTTACCATGTCCTGGAGCAGAACAATTTTGAAGAGAAAGCATTGATTATAGGAAGTAAAACAGCGCGTATGTAGTTATAAGGTTTCAATGCAGGAAAGTACAGTTGGATCTCACCTGGTCATGAGAGGGAGGCATTTTTAGTGTCTTAAATATAGCACTATCTAAGAGCATTCCAGTGTTGTACAGCGTTGCCAGTTCCGTGCAGAGCACTATATTAGTTTGCATGCAGCAAAACGAGTATTTCTGCCTGAATATTTAAATTATGTATGAAATACATTTATTTCAGTTGTACAGAAATCCAGCTTAGAAGAAATCATGACTTTGGAGTAGATACAGTTGAGGACCATCAAAGGAAATGTTAGACATTTTCAGGATTGTCTTGTTTTTATACATGTGCCATCGCTCCCATGATCTCGAGATGCACACAGTGATGCACAGACGAATTGTTGTCCCACCCTGCCCTGAGGGCTCCTGTCTGGTGAGAGAGACTGCAGTGTCATCTGCCCAGTGGCTCTGATCACTCAGCAGCTGCTGCATATTAAACCTTTATACTCTCTCTCTCTCTCTCTCTCTCTCTCTCTCTCTCTCTCTCTCTTTCTCACTCACTCGTTTTTAAATCCACACACACTAATGTGCTCAACGGTTGTCTGGGTAAATTTTGGTAGGTAACTAACTTTATACCAGAACCCCTCCAAGACCTGCAGTTTTTGAGATGCTTCCAGTTGACTAGCCATTACAATTTGGTTCTTCTCAAAGTAGTTGTTAGCCAACTTCAAGTTCCTTCATAATATGGCCCAACCCTTGACAGATAACACTGTAACAGGATAATGTACTTCACTTCAGTGGTTTTAATTAGGGTTGATTGTGTGTCTTCCAATGTTATAAACCACACCAATATTGGCCAATATTATAAGCTGAATGATATATCGGTCATGCCCAAATGTTGAGTGTATATGTTTGGATTGGTCTAACGGACAGATCGAGGATGTTGGGTCTATGTGCTGAGCTTAAATGAGATGTCATATTAATCACAAAGTCCACTGCCTGACAAACCCACCCCCACTGCAAACACAATCCTCCCGTTATGTTTACCACGCAAACAAAGGCCTTTTTAGAGCAATCAACAACACACATTACAATGATCACGCTCTCTAGACAATAGAACCAGAGACAAACGTGACTGATGGACTGACTAATTAAGCGTGATCTGGACATTAGTGATGCATAAACAAATAAATGAATGGAGTGAATCATATTAGCCTTTGGGGGAGCACACAGCACGCTGGTCACTTGTGTTCAGCAGGCGTTCATGGTAAAGCCTGGCAGACGACATCGTCAACACACCAGCCTGACTTGAGTCGCCAGCTTCTAAAGCAAACACAAGCAAATCAGATTACATTGCGTAGGCCAACAATCGCTCTGATTGTGTTCCTGTGCAGAGTGTAGACTAATCAGCATCTTTCATTTTGTTCTGTGACAGCAGACAAGCATGCATATCATATCGCTATCAACTCAAACCCAATTCATCTTTATGGTGAATATGCTAAAATGCTTATTTTACAGCATTATCTAGAAGTAATGTAATAATATCAATACTGCATTAATATAAACAACATACACATATTTTGCATATATAGTAACTTGAGAAAAAAAATAGGACTCCTTATTAAATAGGATGCAGAATTCTTTCCACTGGGGTGTCATGCATGCCCAGCCCATTTCAAATCCCCCCACAGCATATTAATATAAATGCACACCTTCCATGAAAATTGAACTCTCTTTCCGATGGTATATCCTGTGCTGTGACATCAGGTGTGAAAAGAGCTACATGTAGTTCCCGTGATGACATTTTAGGCTTGTTAGATATTAATTCACAAATCTTGCCCTCTGCTCTGGGCCTAAACTGGCCTCACTTGTAAACGATTTGCTGGACAGTGGAATGTCTGATTTCTAATTGTTTTGAGATCTTTTTTAATCCCTTCCCAGACACATCTGCATCTATAACCTTCTTTCTGAAGGCCTCAGAGACCTTTTTGGATTTTGCCATGATGATACCACTAATATCACCTATCAAAAGCAAACCAAACCAATGTCTGAGATTTAAATAAGACCACCTCCTCCAAAGTCTTCTCAAACCATAATAATTTTCTAATCATCTGTAGCTTATGGGCTGCACCTGAACCTAAAAAACAATAGTTGCACCCAGAAGGAAGTGTGGGATTGCAATGTTATTGGGAAAAAAAGAAACATCTAGACTGATATGGGCAATATTTACTGATCTACATATACAGCAGTATTGTCTCTCAGTATGGCATCAGGTATAATGCAACATGCCAGATGTCTCGATTCCTACTGGCGTCCTGTGATTATCCATCTCATGCAGCCTGAATGTTCTCACTCAGTTCTGCTGATTGTGTGGTAGGGGTGGAGTGTTGATGGACTGTCCAATAGCATCCCACACATCCTCAATCAGGGATAGGTCTGGAGATGTGTCTGACCCCGGTGTGTCTCTTGAGCTCTTGAGACGGCAGCAGTATGTGGACGAGCGTCGTCTTGTTGGAATAGAGCACCTGGGTGTGTGTTCAGAAAATGTAGAACCACTGGTTTTAGGACCTCATTAGGATGTGGTCTGTCAAAGAGCCTGTAATAAAGACCAAAGGTGATCTGGCATCATATGAAATTGCACCCCCCACCATGACACCTTCTGGACGTGTGACGCATGACAGCAAACCATTGTTCCTGGCCGTGACAGCATTGCAGTCAGTTGACTCCTTTTGGGTGCAACTATGTAATTTTAAACATTTTAAGCAGTGATTATAGTGTCGCGGTGTGCTACAAAAATTGCATTTCTATTAATTACATTATACAAACCATAATTTTTTTTTTTTTCCATCTCTCAGGGTCCAAATGTCCATTTATTCGGTCATCATTTTTTGTGTAAATGGCCAAGATACTCGACTCACTGCATTGGTAGATTTTTTGACCACAAGCCCTGAATAAAGACGTATTGAACAACTGCACCTCTCATTCATACATCAACCAGTGAAATAAAACACCACATTCAGTCACGGTGTGCAGGCCTTTCACTGACGAGCAGTGGCCTCTGTCCATGTGTGTGTTTCTTTTTCCACACTCCCCATGGTCCTCTGTTTAACCCTGCACTGCCTCCCACTCTGCTCACCCTCCCTGTCCCCTTTTCACCCTGTCAAAAGAGCATCAGCCCACACAAATGACAATTATGCACGAGTGACATCCCTCACTGTGGCAATGCCAGATGTACCAGTGTCTGGAGTGGAGGAGCTCCAGCCAAGAACAGAAGTAATGATGATAGGAGCACAAACACAGAAACGCAAGGGACAATAAGGTTATAAAAACATTATAGTAAAGAAATGAAGTGCTCAGCATAAAACAACATACGAACAATAAACACTGTTTGAAAGGCAAAACTCAATGTTCTCAAATTCCTTTAATGATAGCAGATCTCAGTGCAGTCAATGTTTGAATAAAGGCTGTAGTTTATAATGTTCTGATCTAACTTTCCAGTCACAAGCCTACGTGGAAGTCATGACACCACGTGATAAAATACATTCCTACAATGCCAGATCAGGCTTAACTGGTTAAACTGGTTGACCAGCTTAGCTATTGGCCAGTATAAGCTAAATGTTTATTTAGTTTGAATATGATATTTAGTTGAATAGTTTAGTTGGTTTATTAGCATGACCAGTCTGACCAACCTAGTCTACAGGTATGACCAACCTAACCAATCTAGTCTACCAGCATGACCATCTTGAACAAGCTGGTATACCAGCATGACTATCCTGACCAAGATGGTCTACCAGCATGACCAGGCTAATTAACCTAACCAAGCTAGTTTACCAGTATGACCAACCTGACAAGGCTAGACCAAGCATGCAGCAAGGTTATTGATCAGCATGACTAATCTGATTGACCAGCATGACCAGTCAGACTTCACACATATGACCAGTTTGACAAAATTATATATATATATATATATATATATATATATATAGACACACTCTAAAGCTGTACTTTCTGCTAACATAAACATATAAATTCTGCATTATTTACAGTTCTGTACAATATTGATTGTGACACTCTGCTCAATTATTCTATTATCCTCAGCAACAGACCTTCTATAACCATTGTAAGGGCAACCAACGCCAGTGTGGCCCACATTAAAAAGCCCAGATGCTAACTCAATGTTCTCTAAAACAGCCGTGTACTGACTGCTTGATGATAATTTATCTTCAGTATCAATTATTAAGCAGGGACAGAGTGTGGGCCATGGCACAGACAAATCAGCGAGGCTCTTCCACTGGGCCATTACTACATACCCCTATAACTATATTTGCCTTATCACTTGGACACAGGGCACAGTTGTGCTCAGCCGTGGTGTCATTATTCACCCCCACATGGAGAGGTCCATTGTTAGGTGGTTGTGGATTTATGCTCTGGCCAGGAGGCGGGCTGACCTCCACTCCTGACCTTTTTCCCGAGCTGTACCTGTGGAGGGGGTTGATGTCTGGGCTCCTGGACCAACAATGGTGGACAAAGACAGTGACAGAGGGCTGCTGTGGGCGAGGTCTCTATTGCTGACAATTAAGGGTGTAGATCTCTCTAGAACGCCATCATTCCAGTCCATTTTTTGCAATGCATCAACCCTTTTTTGTGATGAATGCCATCCTTGAGGTAAAATAAATGTGTGCATTCTTTTCTAAATATCATAACTGATTAAAATTCAGAATTCCAGACACTTGTGTCTTCGGCACTGTTGACCATTTTCCGTGATTTCAGTGAAATACTGTCATTGTTATAATCTGGTGTCACTGTTATTTTGTTTGTATGAACGGTTTGTGTCAAATTGTTGGTCTAAAACAACCAATCAAAATTTATTTTGGTTGCTGGGCAGTTATTCCACAGCTCAAGCAATCATTACAGCCAAGGAATTCTGAGTTTGTATATATGAGGAAATGCGGCAAACACCTAAATGATGTACAGAAGACATACATTACTATTCAAAAATCAACATAGATGAATCACCACCGTCTGATGCATCAAAGCATTTTTACACCCCGGTATCAACTGAGAAGCTAATGACCACATCCACAATGTAGTGCTGCAGCTGGTCATCCTTTAAAGATATCTGTGGCTGAATGAACCGTATATATGGTTCCATGGCTGCTGGCAGGGCCTGGCCATTAAAGTGAAAGCAATGGCTTTGTGGAATGCCTCGATATGGCTGGCCATGATGATAGTATCGCTCAGCTGCCTATAATGCTGAGCTGCAGAATAAGCGAAGTACTATAAGACGTGAAGAGGGTCGACCATTTCTAAACACGGAGTACGCGCATGACATGGTTTCATGCATAAGAATGCAGCATTCAAATGGGGCACCGAGGAGCAGCCCTCGTAGATGGTGCCATTAGATTATGCTGTCAAATGCTGGCTGTCCACATGATAACAAATCACCTCTTCAGGCACAAGAAAACACATCTACCCACATTCTCACTATCTCCCCCAGTGGTTAACAAGCTATTGCAGGAGCGATAAGACCCAGGGCCCATGAAAGACGGGGCCTGATTGGGTCAGCTTTTGATGTAAAGCCTCCACCATCCCTTGTTCTGCCACCCCTCTCTCTCTCTCTCTCTCTCTCTCTCTCTCTCTCTCTCTCTCTCTCTCTCTCGCTCTCACTCTCTCTCTATATCATATCTCAAGGCCTCCTCTAGCCTCATTTCACCCCCTCACCCCATCTGCACCCTCATATCCATTCATCCAGCAGTCCAGGACAAGACACAAGGATGACGCTTCCATCTTGCCCCCTCTGAATGAGCGCGGGAGGGAGGAAATCCACTAAAACAATTGCTCACAAGGTCCTAATTCCAGATGAGAGCTGCAAAGATTTCACCCTTCCGCAGAAATCTTGTTTGTAGCCGAGCCAAGGTTTCAGCATCTTCAGCCGTCCGTCATGTGAACCTGCGAAATCTCCCGTAGCCTGCTGGAGCTACTGATACACCGCTTGAGCGATTTGACAGACAGGGCCATTTTCCCCGTAATAGCTACAGTAATCCGGCCAATCAAACACGCGCACAAGCTCTCACAATAGGGACGTGGGGTCAATAATGCAAATCCAGCAGGATAGCTGGGACCAACACTGAAATGTGCTCTTTCATTTGTAAGGCCTTCTGTGTCTCGATTTGATTATACTCACTCCGATGCAGCTCCTCGATAACAAGATTGGGAGCTGGGGAAGGGGAGAATAAAGGAGAGGAGAGGATGGAAGATGTGGGCGAACTGATTTGACTATATTTGCCTGTGAAGCCAGTCCAAACTATGGCTGAAAGCTGTGTGAGTAGTGGGTATCAACGGCTGCAGATTTTGTTAAAATGATTTTATTAATATAAAATTCCAACCTTAACTGAATAGAATTTATACATGCAGTGGTCTTATCAGCTCCTCTTACCATACAGGAGCACTTAACTCTACAATTACAGACTGTAATCCAGCTGTTGCTCCACATGCTTTGTTATCCTCCATTTACCCTGATCTTCAATGGTCAGGACCCCACAGGGGTCCTATTATGTGGGTGGTGGGTCATTCTCAGCACTGCAGTGACACTGACTAGTGGTGGTGTGCTAGTGTGTGTTGCGCTGGTGTTGAGTGGTTCAGACACAGCGGTGCTGCTGGAGTGTTTAAACCCCTGAGAACAGTCCACCAACCAGACATATCAGCCAACAGCAGCCTGTGATGAAGAACTAGAGGATGACCGAGACCAACGCAGCTGTGCACTTCTGTCTCTCACTTCACATCTACAAGGTGGAGCAACTAGGTAGGAGTGTCCAATACAGTGGCCAGAGAGTGGACACAGTGTTTAAACATTCCAGCAGCACTGCTGTATCTGATTCACTCATATCAGCGCAACACACACTAACACCACCACTGTGTCAGTGTCACTGTAGTGCTCTGTGGTGGTCCTGTGGGGTCTTGGCATACATTTACTAGCATCTGTATGTGTCCTTTTTGCTGGTCAGTCACAAATATGCTTCCTTCGACTGTAAAATTCCCATATTGGAGATAAAAGTGGCAATATGTACATATTCACTGTCACTGAATAGACATTTGTGAGTCCTATCTGGTCAACCTAACTATTACAGCTGTTATAGTTATTACTACAATGTGTGTGTGATATTATAAAGGTCTGTTTAAAGGTCTGCATTAATAATAGCTCTTCCACCTGTCTGTCTGTCCACCCATCCATCCGTCTCTCACTACAGAGAGCCCTATCTAAGCGTCAGTGAGGTGGAAATGATGAATAGTGGTGAACGGAGGACGCTACTGAGCGCTGGAGAGCGTGCGTCCATAACAATAGCAGTATGTGTGTAAGTGCAAGAGGAAGATGCCGGGTTAGTAATGGACTGCCGCATCCCTGATTCCTGAAGCATGTCATCACTTCGCAACACATAACCAAGTCCATCAGATGTACAACACGTTTCATAAGATGCCGCTCGGCTGCTGCAGCTGCATGACTGACCCACACTCATGCTTATACATCACCTCGCTGAGGAAAGGCCGGACAGTCCAGAAGGCACATATAAGGGTCATGTAAGAAGTGAAGGGCATAGAATCCCACCCCTTCGTCAATCTCACTGATATGGCGGGTGAAACTGTCATGGAGCTCAGATAAGGACCATCCTTTGAGAAGGAGAAAGACAGATATTGCTACATGCACGCAAAACAATGCTTTGGAGTGGCTTGGCATCCTGGTTGATCCCGTGTGGAGTATCTGGTGTTGTTACACAAAAGGTTTGAGGAGCACCAGTGAACAATCTATATGCAAGCTCCCGAAACACAAACATTTGTTGTAAATTTCTGGAATTTTTGGAATCATTTAGGTTTTATTTGAATGAAATACAGAAAAAAAACGTGGATAGTGCGCTGAGACCCACTGAGGAGCTGAACATGTTTATAGAGAACTCAAGCTCATGCAGAATTCCTAATATGGGAATGTCGCAGACCATAGAATATCACATGAATGCTCACGCCTTCATCGAGACATGACCATACAAACCAGCTGAGACCACATATACAATTAGGACATCCCATAAACATTGTTGATTTATTTATTTTTTTTGGACATAAGGACATTTGGTCTTCGTTTTAACTAAAGTGAGAGATGGAGGTGATATAACTAAATGCATAAAACTGAAGAAACATCATTTATTAAAGCAAATTATAATCAGTTGCGAATGATTAGACCATTGTTATAGAGGACTTTAGAGGAGATGTTCATATTTAAGCCTCAGACATTAGCATGGTTTGCTCTTGATTACTGAAGGGTGTGGTATCACCATGGCAAAATCCAAAGAGCTACTTGAGGCCTTCAGGAAGAAGGTTATAGAGGCATGTGAACCTAGGAAGAGATTTATAAAGATCTCAAAACAATCAGCCGTTACACTGACCAGAAAAAAATTTAGTGTCTTAGCTTGTTAACACGGTTGTACAATTATGCAAATTTACCCCAAAAACTGTAACATTTCAGAAGAAGAATGGATCATCTCTGGTCAGTGTTGGAGTGGGTCCAGAGCCTGGAATCACTGGGCATAACAAAGGAATCCTCCTGGGACACGATATCAGTTATTCACAGGGTACCACACACCCATACAATCACACCTACACTATCAGAAATAAAGGTGTGTAAAGGTTCTATGAGCAGTGCCATAGAACCACTTTTGGTCCCATGAAGAATTCTGTTTGTAAAGAGATGTGTGATGGTTAAGAACATTTGAAAGAATCTTCAGTTGATGATTAGGTTAGAAGGTTCTGACACATCTCATTACAAACATGCTTCTTTATGGGACCAAAAGTAGTTCTTCTATGGCATCGCTCAGAGATGTACGCTCAAATGAGCAAGGCCCGTTCACCTACCATGCATGTTTTTGGAAGGTGGGAGGAAACTGGAGTACCCAGAGAAAACCAATGCAGAACATAAAAGTTAATAAATACAGAATTATGTGAGTAAATCTGGATCATTTGCACAGAAACAACGTGACGAACAAGTGGTGTGTTCAAATCATATAAAAACAGATCTGGGAGTGATTACATCTACACCACCTTTCAGCTCTCAGAATTTTATTCATGTGGAAATAATGGAAACATTTAACGCAAAGCTTTTAATGTGCAGCAGCAGACGTCAGTATGATCTGTGCAGTGTTGCATGTCACACTCTGCATGTTAAAATCACGGCTTCATCATTTAAATCCAAAGCTCTTATCTCTCTGATTACCTGCTGGGTGAAAGGCACTTCTGTGATTCTGGATCAATACCATTATAAAATGAGCAATCTCTCTCTCTCTCTCTCTCTCTCTCTCTCTCTCTCTCTCTCTCTCTCTCTCTCTGTGTGTGTTTGAGTGAGCGAGTGGGCTCCTGGAGAGAAAATAATCAGTCTACTGAAGATGTGTTTTAATCTTTATTTTTTTCAGACTCTGCTGACCCCCTGTCAGGCTTCAATTAAAACGTATGCTTTTCATCGACACTGAGCACCTCTCTGCTCTTCTGCTACCCCCGACATTTAACCTTTAATAGCACTGAGGTGTAGGAAGACTAGAGAAACAGGGTTAGTTTGTCATTCAGAAGAAAGCTCTGACCATCACAGCTGGGTCATTATGCACTAGTGCTGCGCAGTATTATTGTTATTCATTACAGCCTTTACAGCCCTGTTAACACAAAAAGACTGCAATGTGCAAATGAGCCTCTAACCAGTTTCTGAGTGGACTGTGAGCTGTGAGGATCCTGACCAATCACAGATGATCTTCAGATGTCAACATTGAACAGTTATACAATTAATAGACTTAGTATAATGCAAAAATCTCATATCTCCAAACAGCAATGACCAATTTCTGTTGGTCCATTCATTATGACGTTCTCACACAATGTCAAGAATGACCTGCCGTTTCAAATGGTACTGATCAGCAAAAAATAGTTGCACCCACATGGAATCAACTGACAGGGATGAACCTTGGTGGGAAGGTTTGATATCGTGAGACATGCAAATTTTGTCACCATATATAAATGTTATGTACGTTAATATATTTTGTATATATATATATATATATATATATATATCTTAATATACTGTAAGGCCTAAAGGCCCAAGAGCTGCAATGGTCATAGGTTGCAGTGCATTTGTACTCTATAATATAACTGTACTCTGTTCAGATCATGCAGCCCCAAGGAAAACCAGCGTGGGAATTGCTCTCATTGCTCAAACCTTTAGCAGTGCTGCTGGTTTTCATAAGAGGAGCCTTCACGCCTGCACTACAGCTGCATCTGTGATGAGGCCAATCTATCTCCTTCTTTACATGCACAATGAGCCATAAGATATGCTGAGGCGAAAGGTTTTCTCCTAGCTGCTACTCCGTTCAGAGGAGCATTCATTTTCGGCTGGGAGAAGCTCTGCAGACCTGATCTGTTCCTGTCCCACACACTCTCCTCCACATTTGCTACCCTCATTTCCACACAACTTATTTGGCTCAGCTTTTTCTTCTCCATCTCTCACACACATACACACACACACACCTCACACATGATCTTACACAGCGGAGAACATATTTTGCATACATTTCTACATATACAATAATACTGTATATGCATCTAAAGTGGAACATAATGATGTATCCTGTATGTATATTGTATATACAGGGTTTGGACAATGAAACTGAAACACCTGGTTTTACACAATAATTGATTAGTATGGTGGACTAGGGCCTCCTTTTGCGGCCAATACAGCGTCAGTTCATCTTGGGAAGGACATTTTTTGGATACAATCCGGGTTAGCACCCCAACATCCCTTTCAGACAGCTTCCTCTTGCATCCACAGTTAATCCTGTTGGATGTGGTTGATCCTTCTTGGTGGTGCTGACATTATCCTGGATACCGTAGCTCTTGATACATCACAAAGACTTGCTGTCTTGGTCACAGATGCGCCAGCAAGACATGCACCAACAATTTGTCCTCTTTTGAACTCTGGTGTTTCCCTCATAATGTTGTGTTCATTGCAATATTTTGAGCAACACTGTGATCTTACCTGCTAATTGGACCTTCACACTCTGCTCTTACTGGTGGAATGGGCAATTAATGAAGATTGGCCACCAGGCTGCTCCAATTTAGCCATGAAACCTCCCAAACTAAAATGACAGGTGTTTCAGTTTCATTGTCCAACCCCTGTACACTGATCAGCCATAACATTACCACCATTAAATGCTGAGGTGGCATACTGTCAAGGGATGGAATATTAGGAAGCTCTTGAAGGCGACGTGCTAAATGGTCTTATAAACTGAGTTTTCCTGGTATGTAATGTTCAGTACCTACCCAAAGGACACCAAGAAAGGACAACTGATGAAATGGCAACAGGGTTGTGGGAAGCCATCTAGGCCCTTCCTCACAACTTTGAAGAATCTACTACTAAGGTCTTGGTGCCAGATACCTCAGACCACCTTCAGTGGTCTTCTGGAATCCATGCCTTGAAGGGTCAGATCTGATGTGGTGACACAAGAGGGACCTACTCACTGTTAGGCAGGTGGTGCTAATGTTATGGTAAGGCTGATCATATGTATGTGTGTAGTGGCCTTACAGTGAGTATGTCCCCCTCAGACCTACTCTCTACTTGAGGTCTGACGGTGCTCTGTTGTATCTGGCACCAAGACTTGATTCATTAGACCAGGTCAGCTTCTTCCTTTGCTCCACGCTCCAGTTCTAATATTTATGAGTCTATTGTAGCTTCTTTCGCCAGTAGAGAGGGATCACCTTTCTGTCACAGCCAGTATCAGTATTTTTTTATCAATTTGTGCTGCAGTAGCTATTCTGGGGGACTGGATCGTATGGGCTTGTCTCCTGTCCTGCCTTGGACCACCTTTGGTTGGTATTTACCTACCAAACTGATTGTTTTGGAGATGTTTCAGTGTTACATCCAACACATCAACATCAATCAAGAACTGACTTGCCACCTGAGACATCCAATCCCTTTATGGTTGTCCTCAGAAAGGTTTTGATGGGGGACGTTCACCGGTGCTCGTTTCGTCTGTTGAAAAGCAGGGGTGGATCCTAATGCTTATTTTCTCTGTTCAAAAGGGTGTGTGTGTTTACATTGTAATTGATAATTCATGATGAATGGGTCGATAAGAATGCTGCAAAATGACTTTCGGCTGCTCCCTTTAGGGGTCACCACAGCGGATCATCTGCCTCCACCTTGCCCTATCCCCTGCCTCCTCTACTGTTACACCAACCATCACCACGTCCACCATCACTACATCCATTAACCTTCTCTGAGGTCTTCCTCTTCTAACTTCTGCCCGGCAGCTCCATCTCCAACATTCTTTGTCCGATATATATCCACTATTCCTCCAAACCATCTCAACCTGGCCTCTCTGGCTTTATCTCCACACTGCTCCACCTTCACTGTCCCTCTGATCTGCTCATTTGTGATCATGTCCATCCTTGTCACTCCTGCGATGTAACAATTACAATTTTACTAACCTAACTGTAACCTTAACTGGGTGGTGGTGGGTGTTACGTCATATGACATGGAGGTGAACCGAAGGTTTTATATAGGCTGGTGAGGAGGAGTTGGAGATGTGTTACATCTCCAAGTTGCATTGCAGCTCTACCACAGACTCTTGCACAGCAAGACAGTTTTAGATCTGGAGCTATTAATGACAATAGTCTTCATTCTAGTAATGGTGCATGAATGATAACAAGTACTTATACACGTGTGAGAGTGGTCCATTACCAGCTCTCCTCCACCTTAATCCTCAGGAACACCCACACCAGCAGAGCTGAACTCACTGTACAGAACACAGTGCGGGTGAACTTTATTGTTTCTCGAGAAACAGCCTATCCATTTACAGTATGGTCACATTCATGACAGGTCAAATCAATGGGAGATTTCCTCCGAGACCCATTTCAAATTATGTTGTCCAATAGGAGGGAGAAGGAAAAGAATTGTAGCGCTCCAGCCTGGAGGACAAAGTGAGCCGTGACTGACATAAAAATTAAAATACAACATTGATTTCTCACACACCAATATCGCCTGTCTGCACACACACACACACACACACACCCCCAAAACCCTCGCAGCACGGTGTACGTTTCATGCGATTCGATCTGAGCAGTGAAAGACCTGATGAAAGACCGGTTGAGAGTCCTAAGAGCAAAGGTAGTAGACCTGCATCAGTCCACAGTTCACATCATGATGAAGAGCTTGGAGCAGTCAGTTTATAGCTACAGTTCAGTGAAAAATCAAACACACATTTTTCCCTTCGACCTAAATGTGATCGTTCAGCAGAGACCCAGGATCAGAGGAACCTACAGACAGGATACACATATGGTAACAAACTGCAAAACCCTATCTAATCACGGTCCATGGTCTCATTATTGTGTGGTGAATCAGAGAGTAATCCAGCTCAGAAAACAGCTAAAATTCACTTTATTCCAACTGAATTAAATCCCAGTTTAAATGCCAAAGGAGCTTCCAGTGCATGTTTACTGCTCTGTACACGTGTACATACTCAACCTGCATACAGACTCTGACTGATCAGAGAGAGGGGGCGGGGCTGATGATGTCACCGACCCAGATATTAGGTTATACTGTTCACAGTATTCAAATTTCATAATAAAAGTCCCTGAGAAATTACTGATACACACATAAATAATGAAAATACTAAAGGATATTCATGTTGTTTTTTATTTTATTTGGGACCATTATATTATTATAAATATCTGTGCTAATCTAATCATTACAAATAACTCATCACAATTGTTACACTTTTAGATAAAGAAACATTCTGGATGATCAATTTCCAACAGGATTTCTGAGATGTAAGGAATTTATTTAGTCCTTATAAGCCTGGAAAGTCGTAGGATATCTCAAAACAAAGATGCCGTCCAGAAACACCATGAAATATTAAACACAGAGAATTAATATTAGTCAGATAAATTGTGTAAAATGTGATTAAATATTTTTTTTAAAAATACGGGAAAAGTACAACTTTGGAATTTACATAACATTTGATAAAAAAAGTTGTGTATCATGTAGAATCCTGTGTTTCCGCACTTGTGAATATCACTTCTTTGGCTGTTCGAATGCTGTTTACTAGTAGTATAAAAGGTATTTCTCAGTTTCTGACACCACTCAAAGGCAGCATTTCTCTCGACTCTTTCAGGAGCTCTCAAAGATGATTATAACCGCAGCGCTATCAGCTGAAATGCAGGAATGCTACCATGGGATCCATCATTATAAGAGCAGACCTATTGTTTAATAACACATCATGAATCTGACTTTTCTCAGGAACAGATTTAAGAGCATTTCTAAGAGGATAGTGGTGAATGAGGCCCACTGTCATCTTTCATCATTCAAACCCCCATTGTTCAGAACAAAAAACCCTGCCCTTCACCATCACTCTCTCTCATTATCCCCTTACAGCGCGCCTCTGGATTGGAGGCGGCAGGTAGGGAAGAATTACGGGGAAGATTCATGGCTACCTCTCGGCTGCTCCCCCGTGGCTTCGACTGCTTTAATCTGTAGCCCTGCTAATTTGTTATCAGTGTTAAAGAGGGCTGTACGGCGGCACAATGGCGGCTTTGTGGCATCATTAGCTTCCCAAGGGTAAGGGGGTGAAAGTCATCCCTTCCTACTTCTTTTGCACTCGTCTTCTCCCCTGATCCCACCTGGCAGCTGACCCTGTCCACTGCGCCTGATCCCGGCTTTCTCAGGAAAGAACATTAGTCCGGGTTTCGATGAGTGTATCACGTCGGTTTGGCCAGTAGAACAAAGTGTAACTGACGAGGAGAAGCCATTAAGAGGGGGCTACAAGCTTCTCTAATCTGACCTCTGGACAACCATTATCTTAGTGAGCTCTGCTTCACACACACACACACACACACACACACACACACACACACACACACACACACACACACACACACACACACTGTCCACTCTTTTGGACACTCCTAACTCCTTGAAGATGTAAAGTCAGAGACTGAAGCTCATCTATTTCTGCACAGTGTGTGCTGGTCATCCTCTAGTCCTTCATCAGTGCTCACAGGATGCTGTTGGTTGGATATTTCTGGCTATTGGACTGTTCTCCGTCCAGCAGTGACACTGAGGGGTTTAAAAACCCCAGCAGCACCGCTGTGTCTGATGCACTCATACCATTGCACACACTAACACACCATCACCATGTCGGTGTCACTGCATTGCTGAGAATGACCCACCACCCACATCATACCTGTTCTGTGGTGGTCCTGTGGGGTCCTGACCACTGAAGATCAGGGTGCAAGGAGGAGAGTAAAGTGTGCGGAGAAACAGATGGACTACAGTATATCAGTATTAGCATGTTTAACATCTGTACGTTACTGAATAAGGAAGACCTGCTTAACGTCCAGTGGACGTCAATGTAAACAGGTTTTATTCCAAGTAATTCTGGATCATTTCTATTGGTCCATTCAACATGAATGTTTGACACTGTTGCATAAAACAATATATGTGTATGATGTAGAGGAAGAAATAATATCGTATCAGATATAATACCATGCTCATAAAAATAAAGCTGCTAAGCAAAGGGCTTTTTTGAGTGGGTGCCATGAAGAACCTTCGCCTGTACAGAGTACAGTAGGTTTGAGGGAACATGGACATGGACTAATAGTCAGGAAGAAACAGTCAAACAGTGATCTCTGCATTCCTAAACTCGACACTGCACGTGTGAATGGTAGTGTGGACCTGACCAGTAGCATTAAGGTATTTAAAGTAATAGGTTTATATACACTGAGTGGGATTATAATTATTAAGTGCTTGTCTGGCACCCAGGGGAAATAAGGGAGTGGAGACCTCTAGCTATGGCAGCACTCTCATTCATGCAAACACACACAAAAACATGCGGCACACACACACACACACACACACACACACACACACACACTGTGATCGGGGGTTATATTTGTGGATCAACGATAGGTCACATCAATATCCACATCACAAATGAAACTTGATTCAGTTATAGCTATAACTATTCCATATATATATATATATATATATATATATATAGGTATATATATATATATATATATATATATATATATAATACAATCAAAGTAGTATCTATCTATCATTCATCTATCTATCTATCTATCTATCTATATATATATATATATATATATATATATGCATATTTGTATTGAATATGAAGAAGCTTGTGCACCTCGATATTCAACCAGAACTAGTGAGGTAGGAGAAACTTAAGCAGCACCTGTGTGTGTTGTGTGTGTGTGTGTGTGTGTGTGTGTGTGTGTGTGTGTGTGTGTGTGTGTGAGAGAGAGAGAGAGAATGAGAGAGAGAGAGAGACAGAGAGAGAGACAGAGAGAGAGAAGCTCCCTATGATATCTTGTAAAGTTTTTGAAAATCAATGTCTTCGTGTGGCATATATATGACCTACACTATATGGACAAAAGTATTGGGACACCTGCTCATTCATCGTTTTTTCCAAAATCGAGGGTATTGAAAAGAGTTCATCCTCCTTTGTTTGCGTAACTGTTTCTACTGTCCAGGTGAAAGTGCTGACCATCACTCCAGAGATACCTGCTCCACAGCTCAACACTGGGGGGCTTCATACCCCTCTAGCCTGGCTTTAGGCATGGTGTACATATCTGCCAGTGGCCTAACATTACACATTAACACTGTAACAAATGTACAAATACACACACACACACACACACACACACACACACACACACACACACACACACTTTCTTCATTGTGCCAGAGGCCAACAAAATGCATGTGCTAGTCACACTCCTTCAGCTTGTGTGGCATCTCTTCAAGTGTTGGGCCTCGTGCTGAGCTCCTGCCCTGGGGGGTGGGGGTTAACTGATCCAGTCCCCCCAGCCTGGCTGGGTTCACTAGAGGACAGTGACCCACCCTACCCCTAATCTACTTATTGTGTGTCACAGTCTCTGTGGAATGTGTCGGGGCTAAAAGCTGCAGGCCTCACGCCTCTTTCCTTACTCTGCTCCGAGGATGAAGCCTGAAATCTTACATAACAGGGTCATTTTCTCTTAAAGTCCCTTCATACAGGAGAATTAGTGCCTGGCATTTAAGTAGCCTTTGCTGAGAGCACTAATGGCTAAAAGATATGCCCTCTTCTCTGTTTCAAAGGAAAATTACTAGATAGGTCAACTTGACCTTTTGAATGAGGCAGAGTAGTCTCCAGTATCTTAAGACCATCAAAAGAGGATACGATAAATAAATTGAAGTCATAATGTTACAGAGGTGTTGGTATTGTCTGTGTTTTGTGCTTCTGCTCATAGTCCAGCGGGAATGAATTGAAATGAGTGGGCATAGGGAGTCATGCACAGCATAATGCCTCAGCATGGAGGAAACAGACATCTGGGGAGCAAGCCAAACGTCTGGAACAGAAACATCAGGGCAGTGGGAGGTATTGATTTAACCGTGCTCTCTGCTTGGGTGCTGCTCCATTCTGGAAGAAAAGGAACGAGAGGCCCTGAGGCCAGGTCGAGCCTGGAGGTGTGGTGGGTCTTGAGATGAGACATCTTGGTCCTATTGTTGCTATGGTGTTGCTAAGTGGTTACTAGTTGGTTAATATGGTGCTGTTAAGTGGTTGCTATGCAGTTGCGAAGTGGTTGCTATGATATCCAAGATGATTTCCATGATGTTGCTGAGTACAGATGGTTGGTATGGTTTCCCAGGTGGTTGCTATGCTGTTGCTACATTGTAATTAGGTGGTTTATGCAGTGTTGTTAAGGGGCTGCTGTGAAGTTGTAAATTGATTGCCAGGCAGTTGCTATGGTACCAAAGTTGGTTACTGTGGTGTTTCTAATTGGTTTCTAAGGTGTCCCATATGGCTGCTCCAATCTTGTTGTGTGGTTGCTAGGGTGTTGATTAAGGTAGTATTAGGTGGTCACCAGGTGGTTGCTATGATACTAAAGTTGGTTGTTGTGGTGTTCGTAAGTGATTGCGGTTTACCACATGTTTGCCGTAATGTTCTTTAGTCATTGTTAGGTGGTACGTAGTTGCAAACGTATACCAGATGGTTTTCTCGGTATTTCAGGTGGTTGCTCAGATGTTGCCACGTAGCGGCTGATGGTTGGGTGTTACAAGTGTATTTGTATCATTACATTTGAAGGCTGTAATAGCTGTTTAAAACAATAGGTTATGGACTATTTAAAGGGAAACTCAATGACCAATGGTCTTTGATTTATACCCTTAGAGTAACTCAGCCTACCTGTACTGTACTTGGCCTGGGAACTTGAGGTTACCAAGAAAAAGTCTTCTCCCACTGGACCAGGACAAGGCTATAAAGTTCTGTCCACTGCAACAAGAAAAAATGGAGTGGAGCAGTACTCTGTAATATAAGAGAGGCTCTTGTCCAGTGGGGGTGGTCATTAAAAAAAAGAAAACCAGAAAAGGCTTTTTAGTCACTGAAAGTTCTGTTCCAAAATACGTAACTCATGGACCAGTAAAAAAAAACAGCCACAGAAAAGACCCTGTTTGGAGTCATTCATTTCAGCCTTTAATAAGTAAACTGCATGTTTTTATTGGCTTTAATGAAAAGTGCCACTTTGGGCCCATGCAGTCACTTAATGCACTGACCATTCGCTCAAGGCTAATACCACAGCCCTTTCAAGCAGCTCTCATAATGTGCTTGAATGAGCATGAACACACTGTACCAATCCGCACTCTCCTGCAGACACACTGGAACGAGTAAGAGGCTATTAGGGGGTATGATGAGGGTATGTGAGTGGAGAGCACCACGCTGCACCTTTCCTAGGCGAACACACCAGAAACGGACACACACACACACACACACACACACACACACACACACACACACACACACACACACACACACACACACACAGACACACACACACACACACACAAAGGGCCTGATAATTAGCTGATGGGTTGAATCTGGTGTATTAGAGCAGGGAAAAGCACTAAACCATGCAGTGCTGAGAAGCAGTGCTAAGGGGTATTACATACAACAGTGAGAAAAGAGAGCACATTGTAAGAGAGAAGATTTCAAAGAAGTGCACTCTTGCCAGAGTGAAGATTGAGCATTCAGTGTGTAGAGGCTCAGAGAAAGAATGAATAGGTAGATTAACAAAGCGCAGCATAAAAACCACTGTACATTACTGAAGACTATGGGATAAGAGTGAGGAATGAGCAGATTAGGAGTGTAGGCAGAGGGTAGACCGTGAATGAATCTGCCAAATTTAGCTCATCTGAGATATGAAGGTTCAGAAGAAGTCAGAAAACTCTCAGTGCGCACATTTTCTTGGCTCTGGTGGACCGTCGTTCTCATTCTCAAGTATTAACCGTCGGGAAAGTTATGGAAACTTATTCCTACTCTATTCAACACTGGAATTATCTCATTACATATGTAATTGCACTGTGACTTACATTTGCATTAAAATGATTTAATTTGACAGCTGCATTGACAGCTTCAAGTCTTTTCCGCCTTTTCAAACAAAACGACAAAAACATAGCAATAGAATAGATGCAGAACAGGAGGGCAATCATTTCCCCTCCAATTCAACTCTTTTTCTATTAAAAGACAAAAACCCAGTACTGCAGGAAAGTTACAGACACCCCAACCTAACACCTAAAACTAAAAAAAAATGCACAAATAGTTGCACCCAGAAGGAAGTGTCAGATTACAATGCTATACCAGGAACAAAGGTCATTATGCATTGACACATAAAGGAGTTGTGGAGGTTTTTAATGGTATCCTGTGGTAATCCAGGTGTGGAGTGTTGAGAGAATGTCCAATACCATCCCACACATTTTCAATCAGGGGATAGGTCTGGTGATGCCATGGTATAGTATCTGTGCCTTGAAGACGAGCTCTTGAGATAGCAGCAGTATGTGGACGAGCATTGTCCTTTTGGAATAGTGTCCAGAATAGGTATTGCATTAAATTACACCGCACACCACATGAGACCTTCTGGACAAGTGGTGCATAACAGTGCTTCCACACACAGATTCGATGGTGGTCTCCACCAAGACAAAACGCAGGACTTGTCATTGAATCAACTGGTTGATTTTTTTCTGGGTGCAACTATTTCTTGACAGTTACTGTTCTTATATCTGCTTACAACTCTACATATAGCTATTGATAAATACTTTTTCTACAAAGGTGCAGCAGCCATCACTCCCTTCAGTACTAGACTGTAACAGAATTGGTGTTGTGTAGAAAGTACAACCTGGACAGGTACTGTAGTGTTGTGTGATTGGCGGAGACCTAATCAGTGGATAGGAATCGAAAAAAATGGCTATATTGGGGAACTATTGATTAAATTAATACACAAATGAAAACATGGCTTTGGCTATCACTTTAGAAATGTCTGTTTCACTGTTCCACAGCCCAGTTCTGTGGGCTTGATACCCCTCTATCTCCTGGATTTCATTGGACATGGTGACTTTAGACTTTGGCTGCTCCAAAGCGTCCTGTTATACTGGCAGTGCTGATTAACAAGCTTAAACGCTTGTGTCAGTAACGGATTGCACCAGTGAACTCACTCATAAAGAGGAGTGTCTGGATACGTTTGAGTGCATGTGCATGCAAGTGATTGGCTTATCACAGGAAATTTACGCCTTAACGTTAAAAGTACAATTAATCGTTCAGCTCTAAAAGTCTCTGTTTGAGTTGAACAATAAACAAACGGTGCTTCAGCCACTGTCCAATTAGTTATGGACTGCAGTGCATTTCAGAAGAATGCAAACGCAGTCGGCTGCTTTTGTTTCCCACACAAGCCAAAGCCTTTGCTGAGGACGCAGGAATTAAGTCCAAAAGACGGGGTTTTCCTCACCGCCTGGTTCAGAGAAAGGACAGGCTCAGTAAGTGGAGGCTTGGATTTCCCACAAACTGCCTGTGTAGAATTTAGTAACGTAAGCTCATGCTCGAGACTGCTTAATCCAGGACAGAGACTGAGACATCAACCGCACGACCACAGAGGTCACACACTCCTTACCCAAATAGAGGTCAACTTCTCTGAGGTAGAAGTAGAGGTCAGCTAGGCTGCTGGCTCTGCTTCTCATTATCTAATTAGACACAATGGTAAATCACAGAAGGCCGGGCCATTATCTGTACACGAAGAACAAAACAGTACAATATGTACAGCGTGCAGATGGATGTGATTCTATTCATCGGCCGAGAATTTTTCTATGAAAAAAATTAAGAGCATAACAAACAGAATTATATTTAAATACAACGTAATTCGATGTGTATCAATGTGTTGCCTTTATCATCATGAGGAAGGCCAGTTTTACAGCTACCACACTTTACACCTACTTTATCCAATCATCCTTGAGCTGCTGGTGGAATTGTGCTCTTCTAAACACCAAGTAAACTCACCACTGAGATCACAATGTTTCTGAAACGTCGTTCAAAAACGACAAAAATGTGGATCTACACCTAAAGCTCAACCTACACATTACTCTACGCCTAACCCTAATCCATACCGTAGTCTATACCTAAACCTAACTGGAACCTAACCTTAACCTACAACTTAATCTACACCAAAATCAGACTTTAACCTAGATTTAATCAAAACCTAAACCTAAACTTAACCTCAACCTAACCTTAACCTTCACCCTCATCTGCACCTAAGCCTAACCTTAATCTAAACAAAACCCTAAAACTATACTCCTTAAATATAAACCTTAACCTTATAAATCTTAACCTTAGTCGATACCTAAACCACACACACACACACACACACACACAAACTTATATATATATATAACTTATATATAACTATATAAATATATATATAATTTTTTACAGCCACAACGATAGATAGATAGATAGATAGATAGATAGATAGATAGATAGATAGATAGATAGATAGATAGATAGATTAAATATTACACAGTTGAGTTGCTACATGAACCACACACACATAGATTCTCCTTCCAGTTCCAAATTTAAGTTAAAAAGAAAGAAAAACAGCTCAAGTAATAAAAACTTTTAGATGACAAGAATAACCACTCAACCATAAACAAATACAGAGAAAGATACAGAAAACAGAGGTTCGAAAAGGTCAGTCAATGCAAGTCTCGACACACACACACACACACACACACACACACACACACACACACACACACACATGCTTTCCTCAAAACAATCCAAAATGTCAAATGTTCAAAGATTAAAACTTATTTACGTAACAGAAACCATAACATGTCCAACCACTAAAGTTCTCATCTTCTTGAACATTCTGTGACTGCTTCTCTCCGCTCTGCTGAAGTGAAGCAGTGAGGAGGGAGTCGTGTTGCTAATCCTGCATAGGCTCCTAAACACAGCAGCCTTTTGTTTGAGGGAATTATACTGAACGGGATTAGACCCTAACCAAATACACAGAATACACACTCTGCTCCCTCGCTCGCTGCAGCACGGCCTGTTTGCTTTTGGCTTGAGACAACAGCCAGCAGCCAGGCCTTTCTGCACTCTGACCTTTGGCTTTTGGCCAGGTGTTGTAAAAAGGCAGACGTCTTTGTGTTGCTGGGGAGGATTCTCCTGTGAGCACGGCTCAGCCCCATGCCAGCACAGAGCGGGAGATTTACTCAGTTCAAGTGAAAGCCTACTTCTCTCTCATCCAGTCCTGCTCTCATTGACTAATACAGCTACACATCTTTGTTATTATGGTGATATTTGGCCTTTGCAATACTGACCTCCCATATGCACATGAACCTTTATGACCCTTTATGGCCCTTAAATTGTCTGTTGTGAGAATCCTATATGTCTGTGGGTGATTAGAAGCAGACCATTCACATGAGGTCACTCTCTGACCCCATACAGTACCATGTTTTCATGATTTACTTCTATAATCCATAGTTTTTTGCTGAATTTACTGTGAACTATCTTGGTCTTGTCTGTGGAGAACTATATATATATATATATATATATAAGTTAGGCCGGACAAAATTTGGCCTAATTTATGTCAAATTGGCCAAAGAATCAATCAAAGTAAGAAACAGATATAAAGTCATGTGATGTCTTTCCTACATTATTCAATAACAGAATGGGAATCTTCTGTTTTGAACACCATTGAGGCTCTGGATAAGCTCTTGAAATTCCACCTTAAATGGTGCAGAACTTTTAAGGTGGAATTTCAGCTTCATGTTGCAAAATTAGCAGAAAATGAACCTTTTGCATTGTTTATTTCTTTACATGTGTATGTTACTACACTTTATATCAGTCAGTGAATACATGAATCGAATGCATGAAATTACATCACTTTATTAAATCATGCATTTTTCATTATGCACTCTGACACGCCCCCTTTTAGAGCATTTAACTCTGATTAAAGTACATTATTTCATAATATATTGAATGTAATATTGGTAAATGCTTTTTCTGTTGCATTCCGTTAGTATAAACAATTTCAATGATATTTAAAACCAATACACAGGGGCTTTAACTTTGATCTGTCAATGACATGTTGACTACTTTGGTCATTATTTTATATTTTTCTAGTTCAACACTTTAAAACTCCATTTCCTATGTAGTGCATTATGAAATCATTAAATAACAGCATTTACACTCAAATATTGTTCTGTTTTCCTAAAACTAAGCTATTTATATTCAGGCACAGGTTGCTCGGCTACCTGTTTATTACTCAGTTCATTATTTGAGAATAAAACCCAAGTGGCTTATATAGTGCAGTATATACAGGGAGCAGAGACTCATTTCAGATTCATACGGACTGTAATCATTCAAATACAGGCTCCCTTCATAAAACCAGTCATTTACAGATTGAGTTGGGAATTTGTGTATGTCTGAAGTACATTGAGCATGCTGCGTTTACCAAATAAACACAACACTAATACCAGTAATATCAATGATGGTAGCACTGGAACACACCTTTGGCTGAGTGTATAAAAGCTGTATGAGAGCGAGAGGCGAAATCTGCTGGAACCATGTGTCATAAATAGAAACTGTATATATGTGAAACATGCTGTGTGTTTATGTGGGATCTAAGCAGTGATTGGTCAGAACGTGCAACCACTGTCACCCTCAGACACAGGTTTCACTCTGTTAGCAATCATGTGATTTTGTGCTCATTAACTGAATTACTGAAAGTAATAAATCACTGCTGTTTACCAAGAACAACAGACTGCACATGGTAGCTTTCATTGAAAAGGCAAATATCACTAACTTTTAATGCAAGTTAATATAAAGCAAAGTAACTTTGGAGCTTTTTATTGGTTTATTCAGTATAAAATGTCTGCGAAATGCATCTTAAAAAATTACAATTACATTTTTTGTTTATAAATTGTCATATATTTTATATTCATTACATTTAAAGTGACTTATTTCACTTAGTTTGTCTTTAATAGTAGAAAATAAGTAAATATTCTAAATCTGAATTTCTGCTTTCCATGAGCAACAATTCATAGTGATGGAAAATGAAACAATAAAAAAGGACTTTTAATTTATACGTAATAAATATAAATGGTAAAAGAGAACATTTGAAGGGAACATTTAAAACTGATGGAAAAACAATAAATATATTATAAAGTTTACTTTGCATTTTTATTGCACTGATTGAATTTTTTATCCATTTAATGCAGTTTACTTTCAACACTAATCACAGCAGTAATATTTAATCTCTCTGAACCGAGTCGCTCTGTTAATCTCACTTCTACACGTACATTCTAAACTGGTACTTTTCTCAGTGTAACTCCACTGTTCTAGTGGCCCAAAGCAGGACGGGTTTTGTCTTTTAAGTCTTTGTTCATCTCAAGAGTTTCAAAAACGGTTTAAAGTGTGTTGAACAGTGGCATACAAATAAAATAAGCCACAAAACATCTCATTTTAAATGTATTTTTGGTGGGAATAGTGTTAATGTACCATTTTATTTCTGAATAATTACATACGTTCAAAGTGCATTTCATTTTGTTTGTCTGTGTTTCTTCCTCCTGTCAGCTTCTGCATTATTGGAGCTTCAATTATTTTGTTCAGCAGAAGTTCTGAAGTCAGTTGTATTCAGGTTAAGACAGGATTGTTCAAATACTTGTCAGGTTCAGGTCAAGTTCTAACGTTCTAATGTCACATTCCAGTTTCTAATAGTCCTAATAACCCCTGTTTTCGTTTTTTTTGTTTCTACTTAACTGTTTCTCTCCACTTTTATTAGATTAATCCATTTTTAATGTGGCACAGTGGAGTCAGTTATGTTGCTGAGCCTAAAGTCAATAAAGCGAGTACGAGAACAATGCGGATAGTATACCCGGACTTAAAACCTTTGGAATGTTGATGGGAGGAACTGATTGATGAATGAACTTGTTCAAATGTAATTTCTAGTGTAATTTAAAAATTCTGGACAACTAACAATAAAACCATTTACTTCTCCATGTTCTTTAACTACGATACAGTGAAGATGCTGTTATTATGGTATGCAGCCCATAACAGCCCTATCTGTACAAAGAAGGGACGTGTTCGGTTTGGGATGGGTTTAGTGTTTGGTTGATTGCGTTCAGGTCTGGACAGACATTTGTCAGGCTGACGGTGGGGTTCAAATTCAATGTGTCTGTGGATCATCTTTGGGTAGAAAGCAAAAGTTAGTATAAAAACCTATGATTAGAAATAAAAGCTTTCTCCTCTGTTCTTCTGCCAGAATTGTGGTCGGTATTGATGTGTAGCAAGGTGAAGGGATCAATACAAGCCCTTTATCAAGCTAAGAGCTCTGTCAGTATCTGCTCTAAAACCCCTGGTGAGAGGGAATGAGAGAGAGAGAGAGAGAGAGAGAGAGAGAGAGAGAGAGAGAGAGAACTACAGTACTCAATCAGTTGACTGGGATAGCGTGAGAGGCTGAAAGAGAGGGCACGCAACAGGACACACACACACACACACAAACACACACACACACACACACACACACACACACACACACACACACACACACACACACACACACACAGCCTACTAACATATCACTTTTCAAGGCCATGGCGTGCTGCTGGTGTGCAGTGGAGCCCCAAAGCTGTCAGGGCCAGTGACCTGCCCCATCACTTTGGCATTAGAGGGAGGGAGAGAGTGCTCTGGGACCCCCCACCCCCCAAGCCCCCCGAAAACACAACCGATGATGCAGAGCCAGCAGAATACAAGCTCTCGCTCTCCCCCCTGCCACACTCCAACCATATTTCCATCCCTGCTGAAGTGAAAGATGTTGTACATGCACGCGAGCATTAGCACTGGGAAACGGCAGCCAGCGCTGAACCAGTGACATAAAAGCAAAAGTTTGGGCAACAACAATCGTCAGTACTTAGTAACACTGCTTTTGGCAAACACCACAGCTTGGGAAGGTCTTTCCATTCGTTTAGGGGGGATTTTGCCCATTATTTCTTGGAAAATTCAGTGAGCTTGCATGTGCTGCTCTTTTAAGGTCCATCCTGACCACAAATCGAAGATAGGTCAGGGGACCGTGAGCCCTTGGTGAAACTTTCAGCTTGTGGATGTGTCAAGGGTCATTGTCCTTCAGTAGAAGTCAGAATATGCTGGTATTTCATCTAAATCATTGTTTCCTCTACCATTTGCTGTACCACTGGCTGCTACACAACTCCCTCCATGGTCTTAACAATTGGAGAGATGTTCTTTTCACGACATTATGCACAAAAAAAACAACAACAATATAATGCTAATCTTAAGGAAACTGATCTTGCTTCATTTTCAACTTTATTTCTTTTGGAAATCAGCTTATTTTCTTTTGACTTAATTACAATAACAAAAGATAGGACACTTCAGGTCCACAAATGAAGCACGGAAAGTGGGGTTACAAGTGAAGTAATCTGATGACAGTGACAATATTTACCTTGAAATCATGTAAAAGCTGTAAAATGTCTTGTAATAAAAACTACCAACCAATAAGAATGCTGACATGTAACAAAACCTATAGACCAATAAGAATGCTCTGAAATGACTTATAAACATATAGACCAATAAAAATTGCTCTAAAATGACGAGTAATAAAACCTATAGACCAATAAAATGCTTTAAAACAGACTGGTAATAAAACCTATAGACCAATAAGAATGCTCTAAAATTACTTGTAATAAAGTCGTTTTACAATGACTTCCATTGAAATTAAGAAGGGTCTCTTTAATATTGTTATTTTGGTGATACAAGGGTTTTGCATCGATAAGCCTTTGCAAAGGGCTATTTGAACAATCGTTGGTAATCCCAGCACTTTATGAGATCAAGAAACACCAACAAGAGCAATCTGTCTAAGGTCCACACACTGCGTCCCCTCGTGCCCGAGCCATACGTCCTGTTCCTCTGGGTGGATCGTTTGAGCTCTAACTTATAGAGGCAGATAACAGCACTAGAAAGCAGTGCTGCTGTAGTAAACAAATCCTGCCGAGTTAGCAGGAGTCCTGATGTTTATGGGGGCCGCTGGGGCGCTTAACCACTTTCAGATGTGTTTCACTCCCACATTCCTCGACTGCAAAACATCTGCAGACATGAGCCACTACACTCTTCTGTGGACACGCTTTTTTATTCATATTGCGCTGGAGATGACACAAATGGTCTTTTCATTTGCTCACAGAAACTCATTAAAACAAAGCATATGGATTTTCTATTATTGAGGACACAATGAAAACCGAATGTCTAAAGAGGACGATGCTACTCAGAGCCAAGTGGTCATATGCATATTTACCAAACCTGTTGGCCCAGCACATGCAGAGTATGCATATGTGCAGAGTCTGGCCTGCCATTAACTACAAATACTCCTCTTTTCATTAGCAATGATAAAAGCAACTTAAAGCCATAAACCCTTATCAGGGCCATAAAGTGGGGCCGCTCTCCAGCTATGTAAACACAACTCCCTCATAAAAGGCTGGGGCAATATGAATGCTTCAAAAAGGAAAGATAAAACAAACAAACAAACGAAACAAAACAAAACACACACACACACACACACACACACACACAAACACACACACACACACACTGGTGCTTGGACCCCTACAAATATAGACTGCATTTAATAGCAGCTACTATACAAATGAGGGATATCAGAAATGGGGGGCATGAGGTGTTATAGCTCTCTGCAGAATTCAGGACTGTTTAACAGCAACTGCCAAAAACCCCCCCAAAAAAACATATTTTATAAAATAAATAAATAATATAAAGAATAAATAAGACACAAATACTCTAAATAAACAATCACCTAAATAAACAAATACTACTACTACTACTACTACTACTACTACTACTACTAATAATAATAATAATAAAAAAATAAAATAATAATAATAATTATTATTATTATATTTGATGTTTATTTATAATCAATGATGTTGTTTAATTATTATTATTATTATTATTATTAGTAATAATAATAATAACAATTATTATTATTGTTATTATTATTACTATTATTATTATTATTATTATTATTATTATTATTTAAAGGAGATGCTTGTTATAGGTTTTGGTTGTTGATTTATTTTATGTTTAATTAATTTCAATGTTTTCTATACGGTACACTGTTTAAATACATTTTGTTGCCAACTGTTTTCTGATCTCACATAAAAATTGAATTGGCCTCCATCTTACTTGCATAACTTTCATTCAGAAAAAGTCCTTAATATGTACACTGTTATCCACCATTACATTTAAGCATTGGTGCATATAAACAAACATGAACCTGTTGGCACCATGCCTAAGGTTAGATAGTGGTCATATAATGCTTTTGCCCCTGAACCTCACAGCAATGTTCTACTCTAGTAGAGAGACATCCCTGGACAGTAGAGACAGATCGTCAAACCAATGCACTGGATAAAAACATCATTTATTTATGCATAATCTGCGGCCCGAATTCAAGACTTTCCCACGTCCCTGACTGGTCTTGCTGCAGCACTTCCAGGCCGGGCTCTACTGCCTTCCCTTCTGTTCGGTTGCCACGGTCAAGAGCAACGTGAGTGTTTTGCCCCTGTAGCTCCTGAGGCCTTTCTAAGAAAGATTAGACACAGCAAATGCACAAAAGACAGCACTGTGTTTGAGGGTGATCAGACTGCTTTCACAAGACCACAAGTATTCTGGTGCAAGGAAAAGTGTGTGCATGTGTGTGTGTGTGTGTATGTGTGAGTAAACACAGAGTGAGATAAAAGGAGAAGGGCAGATCTTTCCCTTGTCTCGTCTTTAATTCTCACGCTGCCATAACGCACAGTGTCTGTACCAGTACTGTACCAGTACCGCTATAAAAGATGACATCATCTCTGAATGCAACCAGTCACATGTCCACACACTCTGCACTGTACTGGTACAGTCAACCTAATGCATCTATATAAGCTTGTCATGAGCTTGCAGGTGTAATTTCTCATACACTCAATCTCATCTCATCACCATTTAAGCCCCAAAGTCTTTGACCCCAGACTCAGCTTTGAGGCTCCTAGTGTCTTTGAATGACGGCACCAAGAATCAATGATTCGGGTTCATTATCTTGGCTTAGTTGGCCTCATTAAGAGAGGGATCTTTGTGGATTAATATAATTGTTCATTATGAATTAATCAGATTAAGTGATTGGTCAGGCTGAAGGATGAAATGGGTCAATCCTGTTTGCTTAGGCCCATTTGGGGCTAATGTTATCTCTGCCTGGACTGACCTTTCAGCGGGAGGACTACAGTCAGGAGGCTTTTCTGGGTAGTGTTTAATGGCCTTTCCAACTTCTGGCAGATTTTGATAAACAAACGATGTCCTCTGCTGCACGCTGTAGCTGCTTCTCTGTGAACCAATGAAATAGTCTAAATAATGTAGGTGAATGTGGGCAGTCTGTGTGATGCCTCACTGGAAGGCTTGAAGCACATCATTTCCATGTCATTAAAATATAAATCCAACGTAATTCTGCCTTCTGACTTACCGTGTAGGATATCGTGTATTTCGTGGATGTTTAAACGATGAACACATTCAAATCAAACAAATCCAAAGCTTTGTTTAGTATAAGTGATAAGATCTTGAGTATGCTTAATTAGTAACTTTAATGTTATTTGTCATTATATTGACTATATACAGTATATTACAGTTATGAACTCTGATTTTGTGTTTATTGATAATATTATTGTTTTTTCATTTAGCATTTTTATTAAATCTTATTAACAGAATGTTTTACATTTATTTTATTTGACTTATTTATTTATTTATTTATTTGTTTATATTGTTTAGTTTTTTATAGCTAATGTTGCTTTTCACGATACTTTTATCATTTAATAAGTTATTTTATTACTTTATAGCCATAATCATTCATAATACTATTTACTATTTATTACTTTATTTTTTTAATAAAGTGAGCTATTATTATTATTATTATTATTATTATTATTATTATTATTATTATTATTATTATTATTATTATTTATTTATATATTTTTTTTATTAACAGCTTACACATTTGTGCTGTTGGAATGAGTTTCACAGATGTGGATGAGGTGGGATGGTGATCA
The DNA here is from genome assembly GCA_034509495.1 of Acestrorhynchus altus. Lineage (NCBI taxonomy): Eukaryota > Metazoa > Chordata > Actinopteri > Characiformes > Acestrorhynchidae > Acestrorhynchus > Acestrorhynchus altus. Next base: position 5,310,428 of record CM067504.1, on the reverse strand, counting down.
TCCAACATCCTGACCTCACTACCACTCTTTCTGATTCGCTGAATGCAATCAAATCCTCATAGCAAAGCTTCAAAATCTAGTTCTCTGCCCAGCCTTCTCTTGATTTCAGAAGAATCAGTGAATGAGCAGGTATCCCAAACCTTTGCCCTTATAGTGTATCGAAACGCAGACTCTTCAGAACCTTGCCACCTTGTCACTGCTCATTTCTTCATTCACGTCATCTTAACGAAAGAAAGCCTGAAAGCTCACGCAGAGGCAACGTCGAGGCTGATTTATGAGCTTTTGCGCACTGCATGCCTGGGTGACCTCAGCGATGTGATTCACCAATAAACAAACAGTCCAAATATATGTGGGAACATCCAGAGGAACAAGGCTGGCACGGCAGGATGCTGACTTTAGCTGTGCAGGGTCCTGTAAGTATTCAGCACCAGCAAAGGCCCCATGCTATTCCTGCTGCTCTCACTGTAAATGTTGCCGCTACGTCATTGCAGGCACAGCCTGGGAACGGCTCGGGCGTGGACGGAAGCCTCGGGACGGGATAGTCTGAGGTTGGGGGGATTTTTTTTTTTTCGCCAGCCTGCCTCTCGCAATCCCAGATCAGGCCTCACCCTGACTAGACCTCCGGAATGCTAACAGTGTGGCTTTGTGGAGGGGAAAAAGAGAAGTTCTGAGAATGTGACAGGACAACATGGGGAGGGAGTCAAGGAGGGAGATTGACTCTCTCTTTTCTTTAGCATATCAGTGACATGTCAACACCACAGTGGTTACTACTGTAATGTCAGTAACTAATCAGAATTAGTTTTAGTAGGACAGGAGTGGAAGGAGCTGCAGAGACTCAAACAGCAGTAGTAGATATCTAGACATACTTGTGGATAGATAACTAGCATTATTGAATGTTCTCTGATACTCTCTGGTGTTTGATCAGGAACCCTACAGGACCACCACAGTCCAGGCATTATGTGGATGGTGGGACATTCTGAGCATTGCAGTGACACTGACATGGTGGTGTGTTAGTGTGTGTTGTGCTGGTACGGGTTGATCAAACGAGTGTCACTCCCGTACAGAGAACAGTCCACCAACCTGAAATATCCAGGCAACAGCATGCTGTGTTCAGCGTCCTGTGAGCACCGAGGGACTAGAACATGACCAACACAAACTGTGGATGTATTAGGTTGGAGTGTCTAATAGAGTGGACAGTGAGTGGACACGGTCTTTAAACACTCCAGCAGCACTGCTCTATCTGATTCACACACTAACACACCACCACCATGCCAGTGCTGAGAATGACCCACCGCCCACATCATACCTGCTCTGTGGTGGTCCTGTGGGGTCCTCACGATTGAAGATCGGGATGAAAGAAGGTGAAAGGATGGACTACAGTCTGTGATTATAGAATTAGAATAATAGACAGTGCTCCTGCACGGTCAGAGGAGCTGATAAAATGGACAGTGAGAGTAGGAACACGGAGGTGGTCAGAATGTTGTGGTGTATCTTCATAAATAATTCAATAATATGAGAAGGTAGCCCAGCTGATTAGATTATATTACTATAATGAAGAATTCAAGCTGTAGTGTAAAGCTCCGTTGTACTCATATGTGATCATTTGCAACTGAATTTGGATCACAGTTATATTATTTATCACAATCATTCCACAGACATGGATCATTTGTGTAAGCAATCACTTCCACACTGATTGACTACATTAGGGTGAAGTGTGTGTGTGTGTGTGTGTGTGTGTGTGTGTGGGGGGGGGGGGGGGGTTGTGGAAATTTCATTTTCAGCCAACTTCTAAAATGCTCCTTTAAGTGTGGCACGAGGTGCTTTATGGGAACATGCTACCACCATCTTTGGTGATAAATGTTCCCTAGTTCTGAGGATGTGTGCCAAAACCAGCTTAAAAAAGAGAGCTTGAGAGTAGGTAAATAAAGCAGTACATGAAAACGGCTCTGGTTAGGTTGCGTGCGACGTGGAGGCCCAGTGGCTTCTCGAGAGTGCATTCTTCTCTGACAGCATCATTAGGCAAAGCGAGTGTGGCCTGGGAGCCGCATTCTATCAATAAAGAGCCAGAGACAAGGGGCGGACAGCCAAAGGCTGCCCAAGAGAGGGTGGCTTAGCTGTGGGTGCGAGCGGTGACTGGAGCCTGGCCCAAAGCTGCTGCTTTCCAGGCCCCAGAGAGCCTGCCTTCCACAACCCAGAGCCTTTCTAACCCCCTTTACTTGTGACTCAACTCTATACAGATGCTTCACATTTTTTAAAAACCCATGGTTCTGCTTCTAATGCTTTATACACTCATCAGAGCTGCAGCTACATGTATGCATGCATGGTTGGACATGTTATTAATATATTATATTATCCCTTGTAAACCTAGACTGAGCTGGCCTAAGCTGAGGCCAGTTTTGGCAATATTAATTTCCATTATAATTATAATTATATATAATTATAGAGGCAGCCGCACTTCACACGCTTGCACAAATACCAGAAGGAAGTGTCTGATTGTGATTGTGGTGAAAAATTAAGACTGCTATGGACAATAGTTACTGAACTACACATATAGAAGAAGTGTCTCAGAATGGCGTCCAGTATAATGCCCCTTGCAGACATCTCAACAAGGAATTTTAGAAGCAGCTTGAACATTCTCACCCAGCTCCTGCAGATTGTGAGGTAGGGTTGGAGTGCTGATCCAATAGCACCCCACATATTTTCAATCAGGAATAGGCCTGGTCATGGTTATTTGTCTGGTCATGACATACAATCTCTGCTTTATGTGGACGAGTGCTGTCCGGTTGGAGTAGTGCACAGATGTCCAGAAAAGGTGGGACCACTGGTTGAAGAACCTCATTAATGTAACGCTGGGCTGTTAAAGTGCCTGTAATGAAGAGTAAAGGTGATCTGGCATTGTATAGGATTGTACCCACACCATGATAACAGGCCTTCTGTACATGTGATGTACGACAGCAAAAGCAGTGACCACAGTGCCTCCATACATGGATTTGTTGGTCATCTCCAGCAAGTAATCTCAGCAATCTCCATATTTATTGATATGATTTTCTCTTGGATCCATGCACTCGTCTACACGGCCACAGAAAGGATTTGGAAATTAATGGAAACTCTCAAAATCTGACTGTATTAGGAAATATTTGCTGTTTATAAACACTGTAATAAAGCTTATGGTACAAAGCAACAAGCTAATTATGGTTTATTTCAAACAGAAACATGAAAAAACACAAGGGGTGTTTTTCTTTCTCTGAAGAATTGCAGAATTACAGCGCTGTCACCTCAGAATGACATTTTCTTTTGTCATTTTATATTTTTATTTTTTACCAAAAACAAATGAATAGCTGTATTCTCTCTCAGGCTACTTCCAGACTGTAATTACTGCAATTTGAGCTGACAGTTACATTTCATTTAGGCTTCGCAAAAGACAACCAGTTGTTATTTGACATAGATTTTTGGAAAGAACATAAATCAATATCAGTACACTCGAAAGAATGATGGTGCTTCAGATGGTTCTTTGAGCGATGCCATGGAAGGACCACTTTTGGTTTCATAAAGAACCATAAAGAAAGTTTCTTTACATGTAAAATACTCTCACACCAAACATGGTTTTTCTATAGCAAGTCCTACAGGGCTGGTCTCTAGACAAACCCAGTTTGCCTGGTCATTAATTGATGAATCAGGTGGGTCTGAGCAGGGCAATCAAACTCTGCTGGAGACCAGCCGTCCAGGATTTGAGGTGCTCACCCCAGTTCTATGATAGCACTTAAGTAACCATTTGAAGCACCTTTTAAGAGCATTGAGAAAATAAAGCAAAATGTGGCCCATCATAAGGTGGTCATATTTTCACACCTGCTGCAACATTAGCAGGAAATGCACTGCAACCTGGTGCAATGTGGAAAAATTCCTACATCCGTCTGCTCTTACCATTTTGTGGAGGTGCAACCAACATCAGACCTTCCTTACCCAGATAACTCGCTCGGTTCTGAAGGTCTGATGAAGTGGGCACGTTGGGTAGCTTTTAAGAACCTTCTCTACACAGAATGGTGAGAGCAGACGTGCAGACGTTTGGGTGGATGTTTAAAGTTGCAGACGCAGGTCCTCTTCTATGGGTGTGATGTTATACGTAATTATAATATATTTCATATATAATATAGCTAAGGTAGCTGTATGGTGCTTCAAAACACTCCAAAACCCTTTTTGATTACAACATTATTCAGGGAATTCTGCGACACACCTGAGTGTATTATATTGCTCATTCTGCATGTCTATTATTATTATTATTATTATTATTATTATTATTATTATTATTATTATTAATATTATTATTAATATTAGTGATGTCTATATCAATGGATCCACAAGTTGGCCACTCCATTGTTGTCATGTAAAAATATATTTGTTGAAAGACCTCACAGGCAGATAAGCAGTTTGAAATATGCTGATATGTGCCGATGTCTCTAAATAAAAGAATACGCGACTGTAATCAGCTACGCACAGACTGCCTGACTACCATTGCTATAGAAGCATTTTGTTTGTTTCCCAGCTTTTATATAACAGCACTGAGGAAATGAAGAAGAGGAAAAAGTGAGCGAGACTTCCACTGAAAGTGGGCTCTGTCTCACAGACCGAGAAAGACAGAGTGAAGCAGAGGGATGGCGTGAGAATGTGAGGAGGAGTGCAGCCCTATTCTGAAGTCTGCCTGGGGGGCATCTCTCGCACTCACGCTCCCCCCCCCCCCCTTCCTCCTCTGGCTCGGGACCATCACAATCATCTTGCTTATTTCATGGAAGAGGCCTGACTGGCTCATTAAAAGTTCAGGGATGTTGTTTTTTTTTTTTTTAACAGGCATATTTAGTATGATAACAAAGCCCTAAGAATAGCCTTCTCCTCTTCATCTCAAACTGCAGCAGACCTTTAGGCCAAAGCCTTCAAAAGAGCTCGCCACTCCAAGCCCACATCAGCAGATCACAGCCCTAAACATGCTGTGGTCTGATTCCATTCTTCTTGCTGAGCAGTCATGCAATAGTATTTTTTCCCTAAATCAAGGAGTTATTAAAAGACGATTTACAGCCCCTAGGCTGTTTGGGAATACTATTATGATTTAAGGAAATGTAATAAAATGCATCAGGCCCAACTATGAGGCTACCGTGGTGGAATGCATCAGTGGGACTACCACTGCTCACAGTACTGCAGAAAGAGTATGGAGCTATACTGTGATTTGCAACTGGCTTAAGGGCTTGTTCTGAGAAACATCTCCCTGCAGACCTATGGCTTAGAGTTGTGAATGTAATAAGCAACCCTTCGTGGCAGGACATAAAAAGTGTAGAGAAACTACTTGAAGCTGCATTTTGCAAGATTTGGTATTTTTCGCTCCAGGGCTCCCCCTATAGTTGGGGTGCGTAATTGACGTTTGCTCCACTGCAGTAAATACAAATCACACTTTGAGCTCCCCCTGATGGACAGTGTGAATGTTATATCCTAAAAGCACACTGTACAGACTGGCAACAAGAGTGGAAAGGAAACATGTGGACCGACACAGTAGAGTCATTTTACAGAACTGCAAACCCAAAGCAGTGCTGTGCAGCTCCATTAATGTTAAATAGTGCAGTAGCAGCATTCCAAGCTTGCAGTGGCAACGATGGGGAGTTTCCTCCCAGAGTACAGAACCTGGAATGTGAATTGGTTTGTATTTGTGTAAATGACTGCACGAATGCACACCCTGGTACGGACTGACACCCTGTCCAAGGCGAACCCCCATAGTGCTTGATGCAGTCCTCCAGATGGACAGTCATTTCCAGTAGAGAGTGCACTGTCCACAACTGGCTGCTGCTTCCCGCCTGTTGGTTGAGTGCTGATTGTAAGCAATATGGATGTCTTAAAGGTGCTTAAAGTCTAAATTCCTTCATTCATTTATTCAATCGCAGTTGAATATCATTGGCAACCTCTGTCTCCTTCTTTTGTCCAGCTGAAGTATGATCCTAATGCATGATCAAGAACATGCACGCACATGCATACGCACACAAACCATCACCGAGACTTTGGGCCCAAAGGATTGTGAGCTGGGGCACAAGGGGGGGTGGGGGTGTCATAATAATTAACTTCCTAATCAGCCCTTCTTCTGTTATCTTTCAGTAATTACACTGAGCCAATCAGGATTTATAATGATTAATTGGGGCAGAGTGGCACGTTGATATATGATTAATGCATATGAGCCATCTAATGACGAGCATCCTTTATCTGCTGCTTTTAGAACTCTGTCCTGAAGTGGTCACTGACAATTCAGAAATCATGTTTAATAGATTACACATCAGCGGTGGGTGTGATATTACTGCTATATGAATATGGTGGGATCAGAGGGGAGAGGGACTGAGACAGAGCTGAGAGTTGTGACTGGACAACTTAACTCTTTCAGTCCTCACTGTGTTCTTTGCTTTATATGTCAAGAATGCCTTGACACACCGGCACATATGGTTAGAAACCGCAGAACCTACTCTTTCTAACAGTGATGTTGTTGTGGTGCAGTGAAGCATGTGTGAGTAATTCATTGTGGAAAATCATACTTTTATAAAATTTATAACTGTTTTTAGAAGCTCCTGTTTTATTCAAAACAGAAGTTCCTGTTTTTATTACCTGAGATGTTGGTCATTTTGGCCCTGAACAAATAATTTCAGGTTCGGGGCTTCTGTGACAAGCAGTTTTAGAGATTGGCATCGAATTAAGACCTCTTCAATTTTTGAATTTATTTTTGTCACAGTAATAAGCTATATTATAAAATATCCTATTTTTTTATTCTCAACTTATAGACACCCATCTGCAACTTTTTTGTTCAGAAATCTATTTTTTCAGTTTCATGTCTCTACAATCAAATATAAGAAAAAAAAAACAAAAAACAAAAACAGGTGTTTGGCAATTTTGGATAACAACCTGGTCACTTTCATCAAGATAGTAAACTTCTGATAGTATGTTCACATCAAGTAATTACATATTTAAGAAGCCAAAGGCCTTCAATAAAGATATCATCTTATGCCATGTGATTATCTCATGTAATTACTGTGTTATTACAAAAAAATATCAAAAACGCACAAAAGACACATGACTTGTATAGTGAGGGCTCAAAGGGTTAAATGGATCTATGGAAGCTCAAACTTTTGCTGACCACAAGCTACAAAACACCAGCATACTCCATTTGTACTGCTACCTGTAAAGGCTCATTTATACCTCCTTTATCTATAACCTTTGGAAACTTGTGGGATATTTTCATATATTTACTAAACAATTAGAAAAAGTGTTTTTTTTTCTAATTATGAACAAACAATGCATTTTCACTCCACACTATTTGAAAGATCTCATTGCATCTGTGAGAAATAAAGACTAAACCTTGGCAAGACCAAACAAACTATCGTTAAACCAATTCAGCAAACGCTCCTCCAATATTCAACCTACAAAGCCACTTTCCATCAACAAATAGCCTCACTGTCTTGATGGCCTTCAATGAAAATGATGATGGACCTTCTGGTTTTTTTTTCTCTGGGGGCAAGAGAGGTCTTCCCACCATCCTGGCCTGACATCTGCGCCTGGTCAGTAAAGCCTGGATTGGAGGCTAAGGCACGGGGACATCTTTAATTGCATTAAGCAGCAGCTCTGTGAGCAGCAGGGCTTTGCGGGGAAAGCAGTTTATGTTCTCGCGTCACGTCATAATTGGTACAGTTTGAAAGGTCATAAAAAGCTGCATTATGAAAGAGGCACTACTATCTCTCAACACGGAGAAGCTGAAGGTGAGCACTTTGGACGACTGGAGTGTTTCACCTCCGTAGTGCCCTAACAGTCTCTCCTGACCCTGGAACCCACTTAGTAAAGGCATAAAACTGAAGGTCGTATTTTATTTTCCTGTCACTCGCTCTCACGATTCCACTCAGCGTGAGGTAAGCTGACAAGATAAACTCAGGATTTCCTACTGAGGGCTGGCAGCGTGAAATTCACTTTCAAGATTTTGAGGTTCTTTGTTTGAGAAAGCAGATCTGGGAGCTAAACTGAAAGCTGAGAGAGCGAGAGCAGCAGTGCAGCCTTGCATCCAGTATGGTTTTATCTGATTCAAGAAACAATCTGACCAATCACACCCCACCTTTCAGTGTACACTCAAAATAAAGGGGCTAGACCTGCTCCTTTGTTTGATGACACATAAGAACCACTTTTGAGTCTGAAGAACCTTTAACTTTTAGAGCACTAGGCTAATTTCGTGGGATTTTTTTTTGTAGTGTCTTCATTTGAGATGGAAATATGAACAGAATTTAAATATTTGATATATGAATTTGACCATGTTGTAATCAAAAATGTACTTGCATGTTTATGAGTTATTTGTAATGATTAGATGGAGAAGAATACAGTCTATCCTGTGTGTTTAGGGTCGTTGTCCTGTTGGAAGATAAACCTTCGTCCCAGTCTGAGGTCCAGAGCTCTCTGGAGCAGGTTACATCTCTGGACATCACTGCAGTCATCTTTCCCTCGACCCTGACTAGTCTCCCAGATCCTACTGCAGAAAAACATCCCCACAGCATGACGCTGCCATCACCATGCTTCACTGTAGGAATGGTATTGGCAAGGTGATGAGCAGTGTCTGGTTTCCTCCAGACATCATGTTTGGCATTCAGTCCAAAAATTCAATCTTTATGTTTGTCATGGTTTCCTTTAGTGCCTTTTGGCAAATTCCAGAAGGGCTGTCATGTGCCTTTTAAAGAGGCTGCCTGATTGGCAGAGCGTTGCAGAAATTTTTGATCTTCTGTAAGGTTCTCCTCTCTCCACAGAGCAATGTTGGAGCTCTTCAGAGTGACCACTGGGTTCTTGGTCACCTCTCTGACTAAGGCCCTTCTACCACCATCACTCAGTTTGGCTGAGTGGCCAGCTCTATAAAGAACCATAGTGGTTCCAAACATCTTCCTTTTAACGAATGATGGAGGCCACTATGCTCATTGGGACCTTCGATTCTGCAGAAATTCTTCTGTACCCAGATCTGTGTCTCAATACAAGCCTGTCTCAGAGGTCTACAGACAATTCCTTAGACTTCATGGCTTGATTTGTGCTCTGAACTGCACTGTCTATTCTGGGACCTCATATAAACATGTGTGTGTCTTTCCAAATCATGTCCAATCAAATGAATTGACCACAGGTGTCCAATGAAGCTGTAGAAACATCTGAAGGATGATCAGTGGAAACATGATGCACCTGAGCTCAATTTTGAATATCACGGCAAAGCCTATGAATACTTATGTACCTGTTATGTTTTTGTGTTTTTATTTGTAACAAATTAGCAAAAATTTCAAACACTTTGTGATGGTGTGTGTGTACAGTTTTGAGGGAGAAAAACGCTGGCTGGGTACAGAATGAAACTGAGGACTGGCTCTGAGTCCTAACAGGAGCCTTTTACAAATGTCTAACAACTGGAATTTACTCACTCTGGATTGTTTATGCTGTATATGTAATTTATAAACCCACCGCAATTATTGTCTGCTCTGTGCAGGATGAATGCAAAGAACAGCTTATCGTCTCAACACTCTGCAATGGAATTATTGAAAATAATAAATACATTCTGATTACGTTTGTTTTGCCCACTCGTACAGCCAACACAACGTACTTCCTTATAACAGATACAAACGCTCATCCATGTAATTAATATTTAAGCGGTTCATTTCTACAGCCCTGTCGAGTATTCAGTGTGCATTTATAACAATTCTGTATCAAACAAAACTCGTTTAATGTAATTCGATTGTGGTGAATCTTGAGATTTTATCAATCGTAATCTAATCACACTACTGTGAGAAGTTTAATGTCTACTTTTAAGCTCGGATTTGATTGCATTTGGTGAAGAGAGTGTTAGTGAGGTTGGGATGCTGGATGATCACCACCTCATCTCACCCACATCACCCACAGCTCCACTGCTCAAGGCTTCATACCCATCTAGGACAAACCTGGAATTAGACATGGTGTAAATGGGTTCATGCTTGTTTATCTGCTCCAGAGAGTCCTATTCTTTTGACAGTACTTCTCGAGATTGACTGGAGAAGCTGTGTGTGCACTTGCACATCTGTGTCAGCAAAGGGTACAACTGCCAAATGCACTCATTAGAAGGGGTGTCCACAAACATTTGGACACTAGCTCTATATATATTTTTTCTGTACTGTATTCACTGCACGACCGTTACTTTTACCCTGATTATTTTTTTTTATATATAGGATATTTTTATTTTATTTTTTATGTCGGACACCTGATCCGAGGGAAAACAATGAACGTTCTTTTGACATGATGGCACAAAACGCCCTGACCAGAGCTGTTTGTCAACATTGTCTGAACCCTTCGTGAACATCCAAACAAGCCTTCTGTGAACTTCTGACTCCGACGTAACACAAACTGATCTCCAACGACCATTCCAAGCCCCTCCCTGGAATTGCAAGAGCCAGACGGCAGCACTGATTGGATCGAGTGGGAGCCTCTCCCAATTTCTAGGTAATGAAATCCAAACTCTTTAGTCAGGGAGAATCCCTTTAGCCAACCATGCAAAATGCCCCTGGAACAGGCAATCAGATTAAGGTCCTAAAGCAGGACTAAGACCAGGCACGACTGAGCTCCACCACTGCCTCCCTAATTCAATTAAACCGTCTTGAGCTATTGGATCTGTAACATGGGTCAGGCCTTTCTAACGTACTGCGTTGAATTTACACAGCAGTGTGGTAGCTCACGTCCAGAACTCGTCCTCTGCTGGGTCTCGCCGCTCATGAGTGACGTAGATCTTGTTGTTCTGGCTCTGCACTCTAGGACACTAGATATGAAGGGAAACGATGACTGACGGGAAAGTGCAGAATGCTAGCTTTTGTTTGAGGCTATGGACATCTATATTGGGTGAACCGTGTAGGAATTCACCAACCACTGGAATGCGACTGGACTGTGTGGCTTCAAATGGGAGGGGCATGTAGGAGAATGACAATGTACGCTGTGTTGATGTTTGGGGCACCGTTCGAGGTATTCGGAAAGTTGAGAAAGAGACTGAGCATGAATTTCGGGTTTGAGTACAGTATTGTAAAAACAAGAGGGCCTGAGAGTTTGAACCAAACCCAAACACAGTTGAAGCAAAGAGCAGTCTGGTAGAGTCCGACTCCACCCACAGCACCAAGGTTTCTAAACTAAACATGACCACACACACTTAAAAAGGCATGTTTGGGGAAATTTCAGGTTCGATCCTTGGTGATGCCCCAGTCACAGTGAGTCCCATAGAACTGGCCCTCCATCTCCAGCAGGAAAGGTGGCCCAAAGCCCATTTTCTCTACAAGTCTGATTTTTTATGTGATCTACAGCCGTCATTGGTTTGCATCACTGGTTTCTTTAAATGTCACTTTGCGTCATCCATATGTATCTCCTACTTTGCACACAGTTGAGTTAGACGAACATGAAAGTATGGCTGTTTGATATGTACTGGATTTTAATACAAAAAATCGGAATTGAAATGATCTGCTTTAGAGTGGTTTTGCTGATCACACTACCATCAGAATGACACATCTGGCTCACATATGACAAAAAAAATCTGATTTGGGCCACTTTAACCAAATGTGTGGATGTAGCCATAGTTCACCCTATGGTCATGAGCTTTGGGTCAGTGTAGAAATAAAATATTTCAAAAATATTTTAAAACGTGCTTAATAAAGTAAACAAATGAGTTACTTCCCAATTACTTAAAAGGATAAACATGTTTATAAATAATTAAATAATATTATAATAATCTGAGAACCATCTCAAAATGAGAAACATCTGATATGTTGATTATAGGCCAAGATCCATTTTCTTGCAGAGAACATTCCTGATAATAACACTTATTAAGTTACCATGTAACGTTGGTCTCACAGACCTTGGTATGAACATGAGCAATTCCGGGGTGCCAAATTAAAATCTGAGGCAGGCCTATCGCTGGTAGACTGCAATTTCAACCCCCCTTCAAGTTCAGCTCCCACAGCCATCTGCATAATTGGCCTCTATCTAGCCTCACATGTCCCTCCCAGCTTGGTAGCACTGTGCGATACAGGGAAACTTTATGAGCAGGTAGAATAAGCCATGCTTACACTGGGGAGAAAAGTGCTTCCAAAATGTTTGATGTTATTAAAGTTGGGAGAAAAAAATAAATTAAGGAGAAAAACAAAATGAGGAGTGAATTGAGGCCCATTAGGACCACTAAGGCGGAGGTAGTCCGAGTTAAAACTGGGAATGTGAAATGTCAACTTGACCAGAACCCTATAAATATTTGAGGAATGACATGTAAACCTGGCTGAATGGTGTCCACTGGGCTTGAGCAAACCTTTTTTGGAGATTTATGGAGCTTGAAAAAAGTGAAGAGACAGACGAAACTATTGGCAGAAGGAGACGCCTCAGAGGCCGGAGACAGTATGTACAACATACTGAACATTTCAGCTCTCGGATCTTCGCTGCTCTGATGGCCAGTGCATCTCTTCCCTGGACGTCATGCTTTACGTTATGTAAGGCTTTTGAGGAATGTAATGAGCTTGTATCACTTCTAATCATGAATTAAACACAGCGTATCACACTATGCACAAGCGGCAGGGACTGGTGAGGCTAACAGACCCACGGGGAGACTCTCATTGTTCACCGTCCTGAAGTCCAACACTTCTGTAACACTAATTCAGAGGATTGCCTCCCGGGCCACAGCAATCAGCCCACATCACATCAGCGGAGGCTCTGTCAGGAATCAGTTTACCGTACTTACGTAATCTCCTCCACCCCCATGCCAACAACTCGACAGATTTCTGTCTACAGGTAATTGTATAGGCGAGGCATTCGGTGAGCTGCATTCCCCAGCAAAGCCCTGCTACTGAGTAGAACTGTGCTGCTTAACGTGACATTTTAGTTCCTCATATGCTCATATACTTTATCCTAATGATCCCCACTGTTTCTCCTTTAAGGTAATGTTGGAAAAGAATGTCATGTATAGCGTTATCCCCTCTGGAGCTACATGTCTAATGTTCCTTTCAAGTAGAAGCTCCTCTGCTGCGTTCCCTTCATTGGCTCCCTGTAGCTGCCCGCATCACATTCAAAACCTTGATGCTGACCTACAAAGCCAAAAACGGACCAGCCCCTCCATACATGATGGCAATGGTCAAAACTCAAGCTGTACCAAGAGCCCTTCGAGCTTCAAGTACAGCTCGGCTTGACCCACCGTCCCTCAAAACGCAACAAAAACATGCACCCAGACTCTTTTCTGTTCTGGCACCAAAATGGTGGAATGAACTTCCCCTGGGAGTCCCTCACTGTCTTCAAACGCAGACTGAAGACTCATCTGTTTCAGGAGTACTTAACTCCATAAAGACATTTGTTTCAACAGGATCTAAGCGTGAGGAACCTCTAGATTCCAGCCTTGTCTATTAGCTAAGGATATTCTGAGTGAACAGCAAAGCACTTTTGTAAGTCGCTCTGGAGAAGAGCGTCTGCTAAATGCCGCAAATGTAAATGTAAATGTAGAAGCATATACAGTGTCAGTTAATACGGCCCAAAATCAATACACACTTGGCTCAAACTTGCAAATGTCAAATCAGAACTCTGCTTCGTCTTATTCAGGATGGTGGTGGGCCTGGAGGAGTCACTGGGCACAGAAGGAATACCCGCTGGTCAGGGTGCCAGTCCTACCACATGCATGTTGTACCCAGATGAATCTCACATGGACACAGAGAACAAACCAAACACCTCACAGACTTGAGTGGGGATGGAACCCACTACCCTGTGCCTGGATTTTTTAATGTAATAAAATCATATCTATGAACTCTGCACATATTACAGTATAGCATTCTGTGGTGGTCAGGTGGTGGGGAGGCCTCCTGCCCCATGCTGCACACGGCACTACTGTAATGCACACCTGGGGCTGATGAGGACAACGGGCCCCAGGTGGTGCATATTAGTAGCACCTCAGCCTGAATGGTGAAAAGAAGCTGAGGTGAGGAGAGCGGATGATCACAGGACTCTGAAAGGGTGGAACATGGGGCTAGAAAGTCGCTTCAGATGACTAGTAAGTGATCAGAGACTGTAATGTACTGCGCTCAGCAGCCCAGTAGGTATTAGATATTTATGTTCTGTTTACACGTTGGTGTTGGTGTTCAGATGTGTGAATAAAGCCTTCTGAGTTGCACCCATTCTTGTCTGTGTGTGTCTTTGCACTGCTCTCCTGTTGGCTCACAATTCTTATTTTATTACGTTGAGGTTTGTTTGGAAACTAAATGGTTGAATTTCTGAAATATCAAGACATGCAAGTTCAGCTAAGCTCTCCGATTGGTTAGGACTTCACGAGCAGGACTGAAGGCCTCATATAAAATTAAGCACTAACCACACAAACAGGTGTGGCTCAAATCCTGGGTCATTCTGCTTGCCATCAGCCATCAGAGTCTGAGAGAGCAAAATTTGGCATCCTCTCCCTGGGTGGGTAGAGTGTGATGCTTTTGGCTTTCCTCCGAACATGTTGGCTGCCCAACAATGAGGCAATGGTGGCAGTTTGGAAAGAGGCAGTGGCTGCCTTCACATGGAAGTATGTGTTTGCAGCATTGCATGTGATGGAGGTGAGTCCGAATGGGGTTGGGGAATTGGAAAATTCATTTTTTAATCATTTTTATAGACAATAGAAACTACTTTGCCTTGTTCTGGTTGTTTGAATACATTATTATTTAGAAAGTAAGACCACGGGAAAGAAAAATGCACTGTTTATTTGCCTGAACTACATAGAAATCCATAATTCAACAATAAACAGTATCAAATTAAAGTTAAAAAAATATATCAAGAATAAAATGAAAACTAATAAAATGACTGTGGGTGACTGCTACCTAAGATCTTTCTGCTTCTCTGTCCACATCAGGTAAACAGATGGAGATTCATACAACATGATGAGATGTAAAAAGAGGTGAGAATTCCAGGCTGGTTTTGGTCTACTTGACCTTTGGTCCTGAGGTTCAAGGCTTTCATTAGACTAACACCATGGTCAAAGCCATGATGCGGAGTGTTTGCAGAGTGGGTCTCAGGAGACCAGGACAGCAGGCAGGAGAGGGGACAGCTGGACTGCACCGAGGACTACTGACCGGTCTGCCAGCAATGACCTCACACCCTCTCGCTCAGCTCCTGCCCACCAGCAGGTCTCCAATATGGATCCATTGTGACCTACGTCATTGTAGCACTGTGCCATCAGGGATACTGAGATGGTCCCTCAACATGTTACCAGAGACACAGCGAGATCACCTCGTAGATGGCAACCTCACAGACAAGCCTCCCATCCAACAAAGTCATAATCCTAACACTTACAACGATGAAGAGTAAACAAAACAAAACAAAAAACTCCACGATTTCTACCTCATTATAAATTTTACACTATATGTCCAAATGTTTGTGGACACCCCTTCTAATGAATGCATTGAGATACTTTAAGTTGCATGCACTGCTGATACACATGCAAAAAACCCATACAGAGTGTCTAATCCCTGTAGAGAGGTGCTGCCAATAGAATAAGACTTAGAATATAAATCTGCTTGCACCATGCCAAATGCCAGATGTGGTCTCAAGGGCTATAAATCCCCCAGAGTGCAACTGGGTTCTCTGGAATGATGGAGCGCCATCCAATATTTTTCGGACGAGTAGGGGATAAAATGGCGGTGTGATCATCCAGCAGTCTGACCTGACTAAGGCTCTTGTCTCTGAATGCAATCAAATACTCACTGCAAAGCTCCAGAATCTAGTAGAAAGCCTTGCACTGAAATTAATTTCTGAATGACACATTCAGAGACATCAGGTTTTCATTCATTTCAGCACAATTTTCCCTACTGCATAACTTAAACGACCTAAATGTATTTTTGTTTATATTAAAAAATCAAACAAATAAACAAGCAAATCAACAACTAGCAGCAATGTCAGTGTCCTGGTTTATATGCTTATGGTGCTTCACATGCTTCAATACAACTGGTATCAGGCTGAAATTTGATTTGATTATTTTACAAATGTTCTAAATCAGTAATTAGCATTGCTCATATATCACGCTGTGATATATAACACTGTTCACAATTTGGTTCCAAAATGATTCATGGCCCTGTGTAAACACTGGAGCTATAGAAATCTCGAGAACCAAATCTGTTATGTGAGCACTAGCTGACCTGATACACAATTAAACTAATGGCTGACCAGCATGAAAGGAATGTAATGACATCATTTGCATGAACAAATGCCCTATAATAGCAGCTCTACTACATCAGACTGTACAGCGGTAAAAACAAAGGATCGGAACTAGATCAGGCTTAAAATAGCAGTTCAAATTACTAATGCATAAATTAAAAGACCTTTCCCTTTTTTACAAAACTACAATTTATAAATATTTATCAAACACCGAACATTTTTAACATCCCAGCAGACATACAAACACCCCCTCTTGACAATTTAGCTGAACAATGTCTGCAAACGGCCATTGTTGGGTCATTCTCTGACACTTTCTTTGACCCTTTAGCAAGTACAGTCCCGCTAGTGGGATTTGCCGTGGCTGGTTCATGCTTAGCACAGTCCCACATGTGGAACTGGAAAAGCTGGCTTCATCTGAAGCCTTGAGATCACTACACCACTTAGTTTGCAGATAAACAAATGGGTAACATGGGATTTCATTATGAACTGACGTCATGAAGTGTCACCACTTTATTAAAACGAGCAAAACCAGCTATAATAATACATACCGGAAGACTCTTTGCCCAGTCTTCTCTGCACAGGTAACACAGTATCTGACGCAGTGGACAAATACGTATTGCAATCTGACCACTCCAGTGTTGTTCAGTTTACACGGGCTTCCAGTTAAATTCTGCACTGACTTCAATTTCTTGCTTTATAACAGTTCAAGCCATTAATGGCGCAGCTCCAGCACATCAAGCCAATCTGCTGGAGCGTTATAGCCAGACTGGACTACTCAGCTCAACTGAGGCCAGCTTATTGCAAACTCCTAGGATTAGTCACAGCTCAGTCACGGAGAGACTGCTTTCTTATCTAGCTCTGAAACTCTGGAGAATATTAGGAATGCAAGTTTGGTAAGTGTTTTAAAATTTTGATCAAAATCATATTTGTTCAGTCGAGCCTAAACAAGTCAAAGTCGTTCTGTTTGTAATTGTGCTGTAATGTCATTTAGACTATGGCATTTTATCTCACCATTGCTCTCCACTTTGAGATTGTGGATCTAAACCGCTGTGCAGATAATGATTTATTATTATTAATAATAACGGCAGCCATCTTGAAGCCTGGGGTTCATTTTTAAAATAGAAAAAATGGAAAAAATCAAGCGTAATGACCACTGTTTCCACTAGTTCTACTGTTTCTATCTGAAGAAAACCAAACCAGCAAAACATTAAATATAGCTTGGGTGATTTTATTTGGGGTTAAACAATAGAAATATGACACAACACCACTTTTCTCTTTCTAAAACTAACATTGATTTTGAAATTCTGAGCATTAGCTCTTTCAAAATCAATTATTTAAGACAAATTAAAAACCTTAACGAGCGTGTAAGTGTATGCAAACACCTACAAACACGCGTACGTGTGTGAAGGTGAGATTATGGTATATTTGTCCGATTCTTCGATGGCCTGTAATTGTGTGTTGGCAACTGTCTCCCCACTCTGACCATTACAATCCCCAGCATGCCTATAAAGCCTCCCAGTGTGAAAGGAGAAGTGAGGCCGGTATTTTATTGAAATGTGAGAAGAAATTAGAGGGGGTTTTACACGCCCCAGCCCGGGACAATATCAGGGCCCATTTCACGTCTTCATACAGGCTCACCTTGAACTACTGCTCTCTGGGTTAGTAAAAGCCACGTAATGTCATGCCATTAATCTCCATGTGTGGGAGCGGGATGGGATCAGTGACGGCACAGATGACCTGTAAAACAGCTCTGCCCAAACTGCCCAGCCACATAAAGCCGCTCAAACATGGCCTGGGGCTGGGTCCAATAAATCTTACTGCATTAAGACTTTAGGCTGACCAGACAAAGAGCAAACCATGAAAACTTGCTCTAGGGCAGTGGTGTCAGTGGCCTGATTATATATGCTTATGATGACTTCACATGCTTCAGTACAACTGGTCTCAGACTGGGATTTGATTATTTTACAAATTTGCAAGATCAGTAGCTAGTGTTGCTCATGTACAGTATCATGTTCTGGCTAAAATCACATAAAATCATCTGTGCCCATTTTTTCTTTTCACCATTTGGATCCAAAATGATTCACTGCCCTGAGTAAAAATTGGAGCTATAGAAATCTGTCCCTGTTATGTGAACACCAGCTGACCTCATAGACAATTAAAGTAATGGCTGACCAACAAGTAAGGGATGTAATGACATCATTTGCATTAACAAATGCCCTGTAATAGCAGCTAAAGGACGTCAGAGGGTACTTTGCTGGAATACAGTGGAAAAAAAAACAAAGGATCGGAACTGGATCAGGCTTAAAATAGCTGATTAAATCAAATACATTGTGCCTGAACTGGGACATCCCTAGAACTCTTACTGGTACAACTCGGGGGTTCTTGCCAAGCAGGGACTCAAACATGAGCCTGGCTAATGGAGCACAACAGTGTTACTAATTATACTGTGCAGAAGGCCTGCAATATACAATGTGTATCTGAAAATTGATAAAAAAAAAAAACATGAAATCCTTGCTACTTATTCCTGCTAAAAGAAGAAAAATCATTAGTAGTCACCAGGAAAACCAGTGCATGCTCTGTTTTGGACAGCACTAACCAGCACAACCCAGATTAAATCAGTGTAGAATGTTCTTGAGCAGTGATGCAAGCTGCCTCAAACCCTTCAGGCTGTATAGATCACTGGAATTATACATTTTTAATGTCGAATTTAATTGGAAGTCTAGTGGGGTGCCAAGTTATTGCTTATTATTGCAGTTGTGCTTCCAATATTGATAGTTTTCCCCCCAGTTAAATTATTACGACACACTGGACGGCACTTCATTCATTCCAGATTAAGTTTACTTCCTTTTCTTCTTCTCCACATCTCTCCATCCCCTAACTTTCCCTCCCAGGTAAAAAAGTACTTGGCATGACAAACATCTTTTGACAGGCTGTCCCGGTCTCACCCCTCAACTCTGCATGTTGACCAGACTCAGACACGCTAGCATCGGCCACGGCCACAAAGCTCTCTCCCTCTCCGCACGGAAAAAAAGTCCGGCTCACTCCCTGTGGTACAGAGTCACACGCGGGTTAGCACTTCACAAGCTGGCACTGACGCTGGAAGTAGGGCAAACAAATGACCGCAAAGAGAACTATATGGATTAGGGTTGACACAAGCTGATGACATTGACTGGAAATGCTTACAAAAAAGCCACAGATGGCTTGGACCCTCTATTGAACACACCTTTTTTATGAGCCACTGTAGAGTGGTCTCACACACACACACACACAAACACAGGGGCCAAGTCATGATGAGCACTCTGGGTGGCCATAAAGGTAATAAACACACACACACACACACACACACACACACACACACACACACACACACACACACTTGTTTTTATAGAATGTTTTTATATGGGGTCCTACATATATCCATATATGTAATGACAATTTTACAAGTCTAAGCCTAAACCTAGCTCTAACCTTCATTCCAGTAACCAGACACCAGAGCTTTTCTATATAAAACAATAATTTTGATCATTTTAATAATAATGTATAAATTAAATCAATTATTATAAGGTATTTTTTTTGATATTTTGAGCAAATTATTATTAAATAATATACACTCGTCAAAAAATAGTTGCACCCAGAAGGACGTGTGGGATTGTAATGCTATTAGGAAGGAAGACAAAGGTTATCAGGAGCAATAAATGATAATAAAAGACGTCTCTGCATGGAGTTGTAGATGTTCCTAATGGTGTCTTCTGATAATCCACCCCATGCAGCTCAAATATTCTCACTCACTTCTGCAGATGGTGCGGTAGGGGGGGATCTGTTGATGGAGCGTCCCATCTCATCCCACACATTTTCAATCAGGGACAGATCTGGCAATGCGACTGATGTGCCTCTGTGTCTTCATAATATCTGTGCCTTAAAGGTGAGCTCTTCAGATGGCAGAAGTATGCGTACGAGCATCGTCCTATTAGAATAGTGCACTGGAGAGTGTGTTTAGGAAAGGCAGGGCAAGTTGGCTGTCAAAACGCCTGGGATGAAGACCAAAGGTTGTCTGGCATTGAATGAAATTGCACCCCACACCATGACACCAGGCCTTCTGGACATGTGATAACAAAACATTGATCTTGGCGCTGACCATAGTGCCTCCACAAATGGATTTGCTGGAGGCTGGACATGTTGCCATGACATTCTGGCACGACACCACTGCAGTTGTGCATTGCGATCGGTTGATTCCTTCCTGGTGCAATTATTTTTTGGGTAATGAGTGAGTTAACAGCAGTTTATAACAGATACATTATTTTTTTGTGGTACTTATTGTTTATTCATTGGTAAATCAGGATCAGTCATAGCTTATATGTGTTGCACAAAGTAATGTTAAGCTAATAATGATGAATGATGAATACCCCATTAGGTCACGCTCGGTCTTTATAAAGTCACAGGTGACAGATGACTTATAAACTACCGCAACTAGGTTTACTTGAAAGTCAGGACGTCCTTTTGCCTTAAAAACATCTGAAAGCAACTGAATACAAATGCACAAAAAGCTCAAACAAAGCATGACAAAAGCTCCTTCAACATGAAGGTCATATGAGGGCTCAGATGTAGGCTCCGATATGAAAACACCTCTATTGTTTGATATCAAACAGGGCAATGTATTACACTCTGGTGTCTAATTCAACAAAGACAGGCATATAAAAAGGAGTATCGTTCAGTTCTTGGCACCCCAGAGATCACGTTTAATCATGTTCCTCCATTCTTTTGCTTGGCTCCTCAAACAATTTTCCCCACCGCAAGGATCCCATACCGCCAGGCTTAAACCTAAACAGCAATGTTTTTCACTTTGAACTGGTTCCTCTGCTGTTTGGCAGCGTGCCAGTCAATCTGCATATGACATTTGTGCATGCATTTGTTTAATTAACTGCTGTGGATCGTCTCACCACCTCTGGTCCTGGAGAGAAAGAGGGGGTGCCGAGAAAAACAGGGTGACAGGAGGAGGAAAGGGAGAAGGAAAGGCAGAAACTCAAGGTCAAGCAGTCGTGTTAAGATTTTGCAGTAAACAGAAAGAGCAGGTGCACGGGACCACCACACAGCAGGTATGATGTTGGTGGTGGGTCACTATCAGCACTGCAGTGCAACTCACCTGGCGGTGGTGTGTTAGTGTGTGTTGTGCTGAAGTGAATCAGGCACAGCAGTGCTGCTGGAGTGCTTAAACCCATCAGTGCCACAGCTGGACTGAGAACAGTCCACCAACCCGACATATCCAGCCAACAGTGTCCTGTGAACGGCGTCCTGTGAGCACTGATGAAGGACTAGAGGACGACCAACACAAACTTCAGAAAGAGATGAGCTTCTGTCTCGGACTTTACATCTACAAGGTGGAGCCACTAGGTAGGAGTGTGTAATAGAGTGGACAGTGAGTGGACACAGTCCACAGTGTTTAAAAACTCCAGCAGCACTGCTGTGTCTGATCCGATCATACCAGCGCAACACACACTAACACACCACCACCATGTCAGTGTGACTGCAGTGCTGTGGAATGATTAAACGGATAGTGAGAGTAGAAACATGGAGGTGGTCACAATGTTATGGTTGATCTGTGAATGCTGGGACTGCACCACATCATGTGAATGTAGCAGGAGTTTGATTTATGTCCCATTCAAGCAGAGCCCGCTATTGAAATTAGAATCCATGGGCAAGACTCCTAGTACTACATTCTGCTGCCGCTGTAACAGGATCTAAATGTCACTCTGGAGAAGCGTGTGCGCCAAACAGCATAAACATAAATGTAAAATATCACCCCAAAATCCCCTCAAGCTGTTGTGAAGTTTCCAATGGGTTTGTTCTACAAAAACAACCATTTTCTCATCTTTCATTTTGTCAGTAGTAGTGACCTGAAAAAAACCCTCAAAAAGATATCAAATTTATATACACTGATAAACACTGGAATCATGTCATGTTAATCATTTCTGTGTTTTAACTATAATATAATAGTTATAATATTTATTTATAATATATTATTATTATTATTATTATTAATAATAATAATAATAATAATAATAATAATAATAACATGTTATAAATAAATATTATAACTATTATATTATATTATATTATATATATATATATATATATATATATATATATATATATATATATATATATATATATATATATTTTAACTCAGTAATATATATTAGTAATAATAAATAACTTATAGACTACACATAAGAGTCCAAGACCCCCACAGGATACCACAGTGCAAGGAAATACAACTGTGTGTTAACTTCTTCTGACACAGCAGTGCTGCTAGGTGCTTAAACACCAGTGTCACTGATGTCTGTGATTTTATATATATATGAGTACCTCTATATGTGAGAGCTGGTAGGGAACTGATCAAATTGACATTAATGTATATATTATGTACCCAGTATATAGGTATATAATATTATAAGTATGTATATATTATATAGACTTGCTGTCTGTAACAAATGTTATATCTTTCTTGTACCTTTTAGACATTTTAAAAATGGCATGTGTGTCAAAGTTTGTTGCAGAATGGACTAAAAGAATGGTCCATTAATAATTGGAATTAACTGTTTTGTACACTGACTTGGATTCAAAGAGTTAATAAGTAAGGAATTGGTCGATATTTTTAACTCTGACATTTTATCATGCAGAATATTAGGAAGATTCTTCCATCACCTGTCACCATATATATATATATATATACATATATATATATATTCTTTTTCCTTTGCAATTCCTGCTGCATAGGACCCATATTATTGAAAAAAAAAATTTAATTAAACATTAATATTCCAGCACATTTTCATCTGCTTATCTTATATTTATTTCAGACATATTTATTTCACAAAATATGTTGAACAATAAATTTGCAATGTTCATCAACTGTCAAAGAAAAAGCCTTGCTGACCTGGCCGATCAGGGAAGGCAGGAGTATAAGCCTGGTAGACCTGATCTGTATTACAAATATGCACAAAATGCAGGCAGTAGGCTAGAAAGTACAGGTTAACCATGGGCTGCAGTGTGGCCACCAGGCAAACCCTGCTTCACAAAAGTGGACACTTCCTGCCACAGGGATCAAAGACCATCAAAGCATTTGGTAATTCCCCACACTCGGGAATAAGATTGCACAGTGAGAACAGACTGGAATGGCTTAAAAAAGCATAAATGTAGGGAATATATCATAACCCATGTCCAGCGTGGATTAGGACAAAAGCTATAAGGTCTTTGAGGATTCGTTTCCAAAGGGACGCTCCACACATGGTCACGCTGTATTTAAACATGGATTGGTAGGTAATGAGCTTGGCTTCCCAAGAGAGCAAAGGTCATGCCCTTGACCCTGCCCTTAACCCTCTGGTGTGGCCAACATCAGTCATTACACCCAGACTGAGCCTGAGGCTTCTGGAAGCAGAGATTTGAAAGACATGTCACATCTTCTGGGTTGAGGACCATCATTCATCCATAAAGCAACAGTGGGATGTTTCTAAGCTCTATGGATTCAATATGGTAAGTAAAACAGCAGACTACCACTAAACCTGCTACTACCTGTAATGGGCCTTTAACAGGGGTCCTCTGGCATTTTATGGCGTTGGCCAATATGGCAATATAAAATTACAATCATGATAAGCGACCCGATATAACTTTTCTATTGTGGATATTGTAAATTAACCCAACACTATCAACCTTTCATTTAAAAATATTATTACTGTGACAATTACTTGATTATGATTATGACATTGTTGTTTTAAAAAAAGCGCTGAGCACAACTATCTAGAAAAGCAAAAGGGAGGCAATATGATGATATCTGATCACTATCATCAGACATTAACCATCCACTTCTCTGAAGAAGACAGAATGTCAAGGTTGGACCATGTTATTTTTAACATTATAATAGTAAATGGCAGCACAGGCCAGTGGCACATTTCAGTAGGCAGATAATAATTATTCCTGCTTAATCAGAGAAACGCATTAGATATGAAAAATATTAGATACTAATACTAAAACACGATTCTTCCAAACGTGACACAACCTGTGCATTTATTCTGTTCCACCTTTTCAAATCTAAGAATGATGAAATATTAAGAGACGTATCATCATATTATCATGAAAATATCTGCTATACTTGTTACTCTACTGGTGCCACATCACTTCCACTGAAAGACCACATATATCATAAAGGTCACATTCGGCCAAATGATAAAAACATGGGTTCATGAATCTGTTCCATTGTGTTAGCAAATCTAAAGCATTCTTGTGAATCATATTAAGCCTCAAATATCACTGACATTATGTTTTTGAGCACATCAATACACTGTAAGGCAGCACGAGAACCCGGGATCAATCCTGTTATATGAGTGTCTGATATATATATATATATATATATATATACATGCTGAATGTGTTTGTATAAAGCCTGCTTTTACATAAGCCTTAATCAAATTGACATTTGATTTATGCAACTATGAAAGTCAGAACATTAGAGAAGAGGAGCTTTTTGAGCAGCTACATAACAATCAAACTACATCTGAATTCTACACTCTGCTCAGCTTCAGGCTGGATCAGCCTTTTAACTAATTCACACAGTGTGTGCTCTGCAGTCGGATTCACCAGAAAAGAGTGTCCTTTGTTTAAATGAAACTAACAAGATAGAAACAATCAATCAATCAATCATTCAATCAATCAAACAATTTGTTAGGATTCAATTGACAACAATGTTAATTTTAACCCAAAACCTCATACATCTAAAATGTTAAATATAGAATAATTAACTGACATTAATGGTTCAAATATTTAGATTTTTCAGTAAAAGGTTTATGATTTACACAAATACACACTGATAAAAAACATGCTCATACATTGGGATTTTTAAATCAGAAAAACTACGACTATGCTTTGTCATCATTTCAACTGATTTACCATCATTTGGGAAAAACATACACTCATCTTCATAAAATATCTGCACCCACAAGAATAAAGGGAGAGCAACGGTGTTGTGCCAGACTGTCATGGAGACTTTTACACTGGCAGGGGTTTTCTTCAGTGACACGTTCCTTTTTTGCCTTGGAGACGGCCAATAACCTATCCCTGATTGAAAATGTCTGGGATGCTATTGGCTGCTCTAGAAGGAACACACACACACAAACACGTTTTTTACACTAACTTGCATTCAAAGTTAATAGTAGGGGTGGAACTGATATAGACATTTTATCATGATACCAAAATATCATATTGCCCATTATTAGGAAAGGTTCTCCATCACCTGTCATATATATATATATATATATATATATATATATATATATATATGACAGGTGATGGAAGAACCTTCCTAATATATATAAATCTGTCAAGCTGTCACATGTTATATTCAATGAATATGACATAATCTATGAATTTGGCATAAAAATAACCAATGTGTACCACTATTTTATTCATTTCATTTGGGGATTTTCTAATCCATTATCTGCATAGAATCTAGAACACCAGTAGCTTTTCATTTCAGCACACTAGTGGTAAATAACCTGCACTAACACCACACAGGTTTAATTCACACATTTAATTAAGCCTTATTGCAGTCCAGGTACCTCTGAGTGTGTCTAATACTAACCGAGAGGCAGTAATAAGGCCTGCCTCTGGTTCCACTCTCCACATGACCTGTTTTATATTAAAGAACTGGTTAATAACATTACCATGCACTTCAGAAGGGAGCGTACGGGCACATGGAATATTAAGTGACAGAATATTGTTTTATTCTGGTTAGGAGGAAGAAACTGGACTCGATCAGCTGCTCACAGCTACTCTGAACACCCGCGCTGGTAATTATCAAGCTTCTCACCATAATGAAGTCAGCCACGACTCCTTGGAAATCCTCAAAGTGACACAAATTCAGTCGTTCATTTCTACATTTATTCAAAAACGACCATAAAAAAAGATTCTTAAAACATCCGCGGTCATTTCACTCCGAACATCCAGCACAGCTCTCTAAAGCATCCTAAGCAGTTGTGGCTCGCCACAGAGAGCTTTATTTAAGCTGTCAATTTGAGTTTTCTTCTGCCAGCACAGCTGAGTCATGTACCTTTTAGTCGGGGAAGGATAAAAAGCATTTTCTGTCCAGTGTAAATAAAAGAAGTTGGTGGAGCTCCACTGTACGCATAACTTTTTGATTTTTGGAGACCGCCTTTTAATCAATTGACAGTCAGGCAGAAAGAAACATCTGGGAACTCTGAATGAGGCTTAAATGAGAAAGCCTGAATGGGATACACACATTAATATCAAAACCCGATCAAGAATTCATTTTTATTGTCAATAAAAGTACCTGGAAGTACTAGTCTTTGGAATTCCACATCACTTTAGGCATAAACACAATGCTAAGTATTTACTGTTTTCAATAACAACCCGTACTCAAGCTGCATTGCAGCTCTGATGCCAGAACATTTTCCAAATTGATTGATGCAATAAAGTGCAATAATAATGTTTTTTCATGCACTATTTATATATATTGTATATTGTTATATAGTCTCTATATTATATATTCTTTATATTTCTATAGTGTTTTCTTTACTAAATTATCATCTTATTTTTCTACTCTTTTCTGTACTGTACTGATGATGGAACCTTAATTTCCTGAGGGAACCCTCTCAAGGAATCACTACAGTATGTATGTATCTATGTATGTATGTATGTATGTATATGTATGTATCTATCTATCTATCTATCTATCTATCTATCTATCTATCTATCTATCTATCTATCTATCTATGCTATTGAGTTGCACTGAGCATGCACTGACCCACATCTGTAACATGTTGTCCTGTGTTTTCCAGATTATTTTGTTTTCATTTTCTTGTACAATTTAGTGACAGTTAGTGACATCATAAGCTCCACCCCCTCTCACTGATCACCCAGAGTCTGTAGGCAGGTTGAGCATGTACACACAGACAGAGCAGTAAACATGCACTGGAAGCTCCTTTTTTTAGCTGTTTTCTGATCACTCACTGAATGATGGTTGCTTCCAGGATACGCCTTGTAGTTTGATATATGTGTATCATATCTGCAGGTTACACTGATCCTGAATTATGAAGCATGTTCTAAGAGTTTAATCATATGTAATGCTACAGTCTTGGTGCCAGGTACCACGGGGCGTCTTCAGAGGTCTTATGGAGTCCATGCCTTGATTGGTCAGATGTGTTGTGGTGGAACAAAATCTACCTTCTGCACCTCGCAAGGATTACGAATGATTGAGAAGACACAACACCAAGACCTCAGAACAACCTCAAACACGAGCTTGCTTTGAATCACCTTATCAGCAGCACTCAATCCAGCCAACTAGCTTACGATCAGCCACGTCATACTAATCAGAGCTGCGTTTGCTTCACGCGAAGAGCTGGCAGGGTATACTTAATGGAAGATTAATGTCTTTGAAAGTACAGCTGGGGCAACCTTAACGAGATCGGTATCTCTTTAAGGAAAACATGGCGTAATCGGAAAGGCAGGTGCGACGTGGGCGGACCTTCGCTCTGTCCCGTCCCTGACCTCTGCATGTACATTTAAACATATGCGTCCAAACGCTTTAATGCGTGTGTTTTATATGTGTTTGTGTTTTTGCACCTCTCTCTAAGAGCAAGTACATCTGCTCCGGTTAGGAGGTACAGCTGAGTGTAATACTAAATGAAAAGCCTGGATTAGTTCACAGTGCATGAGCAGAGTTTGACGTTAATGTCCTCTGAAAGGGTCTTTTTTGTGCATGGGGGAGAAAAAAAAATGAAACAGTTGGAATAACGAGTGTCACGGCCAGTTCCATCAGGCTTCAAGTTAGTTTTCCTCAAAGGAAATGAAACGAAAGGCGGAAAGTTGACACATGTATTCATGGTGATGGACGGGATGTGTGCTGATGTAGGAAGAGTGCAGTGCACAGATGCCGTTTTTTGGTCCCGGCCTTTCAGGATACCGTGACTATGGTCTTTCGGTGGCTGAAGCATGCAGGGAAGAAGTCTGATCCAGGATCAGCAGTCCTAATCCTCCAACCTTACGTAATATCTCAGATTGCTGATCTGGGACCAGTTTTTGCTGCTCATGTTCTAATCTATCCCTCAAGGATTTCCCAGTGATTTTTATGTCTCTGGGGCCAAGTGGTAGTTGGCCATCCATTATGGAGAACTCGGTTCCGGTTGCGGGTCAAACGGGGACATCAGAGCCAACAGTGATGCAAGCAATGCAGAAGCAAAGCTCCTCAGCCGGTCGCTTTGAGAATAAGGTTCCTACTTCAGCAAATAAAATGTAAGAGTCAGAAAATTCATGAGAGGGCAATATTCATGCTTAAGCCTGCTGTTACGTTTATAGACTAACATTCAATCAGTCTGCTGTGAAGATACTGAGGACAAATGTAGTTCACCAGAAGCTAAGAGGCTTAGAAACACTTTTTAAATGTTCTTTAAGCTCATTGTTCAAACGTGCAAAATATTTTCATAGTTTGACGTACTTTTATTTTCATTATTTAGAACTTATTATCGTCACACACACCAGATACTGTTTTCAGGAGATCAGAATTTGACCTAAAGAATTTGCTTTCATGTGTCTTTCTTTGGTTTGAAAGGACAATAAAAACATTGCACATCCAGATTGCAAAATTAGCTTGACAAGGACCCCCATTAATCTGGTTCAGTGACATCATCAGCCCCGCCCCCCTCTCACTGGTCAGTCAGAGTCTGTATGCAGGTTGAGTATGTACACGTGGACAGAGCAGTCAACACAGGAAGCTCCTTTGGCATTTAAACTGGGATTCACAAGTCAAATTAGACAATTGACAAGTCAAAAATTAGTCAATATTACTATTTAGACTGTTGTAAGAATTTTACGAGATCCCTTAAAAAAGTCATTTTAATTCTATGAAATGATCTTATTCCATTAGCAGATCATTTTGTTTTTAGAAATAATGTTTAAAATGAGAAAATATACCTGCCAACAGAACAATGTACAACATAATGCTACTGAATATACGCAGAAGAATAATTCTTTAATTCTCAAAGTAAACAAATGAATAATAATGTGTAGATAAAAGATGGTTTCAGTTGCACTGATATTATTTTTTTGCAGCCTGTAAGTAAATTTGGGATGACAGGATCATGTGGAAAAAGGCAGCAGTGGTTGGAATAAGCCATCCCATTTGGGGAAAGGCAGCATGTCACTTTCTTCAGGAAAATCACATCCCTGTAGAGATGTGACCAGACAGGATTTGCTTCCTCTGCACATGATTTGTGCAACCAATCAGTTGTTGGCTTAGCTAAGATTCATGGGAAAACTGATCCAGACTTCACTTTGGCTGCGATTGCGGATGGCTTTACCAAGGCCAAAAACCCCCTTGAAATGTCTGCCTTTAATTCTCCTATTCACTGATTATAATGGGATTTCTCAATGCAAAGAAGATAATCAAACAAAGCAGACCATTTGAAAACACTTACCATTTTAAGCAAGCAAATGTATGAATTTGTAAATAATGTGTCACCTTTAACCTTTAGAACGCACTGCCAGTTTTTGTGGGATGTTTTGTATCCGGACGTAGGTTCATTTGCCAAAAAAAGTAGAAAAAGTATTTATAGGAGACCATCAAACATACCAGATATTGTTATTTTCAGGTCAGTCTATGCTATTCAAATATTCATTCGAGATGTAAATACTAACAGAATTTAGATATCTGTATGAATTTGACCATGTTTTGATGCAGCACATACTTGCACCTTCAATTTTGTGTTTTTGCTTATCCAAACTGAAAAACACTTTATATAAATATATGTATATAAATATATGTATATATAGTTCTTCCAAATTTCTTTTTACCTTTTATATTGAGTTTATGTTTCAAATCATTGAACACTGTGTGAGCAAAAGAATTGAGCAAACAGCCCCTCCCTTCTCATTTTCCTCTAAAACCCAATATCTGGGTCAGTGATGTCATCAGCCCCGCCCCCTCACACTGATCAGTCAGAGTCTGTATGCAGGCTGAGCATCTACACGTGGACAGAGCAGGAAACATGCACTGGAAGCTCCTTGGGCATCTAAACTGGGATTTAATTCAGTGGGAAATGAGTGAATCTTAGCTGTTTGCTAACAGTTCATCAAACAACAACGATAGATGGATAGAAAGGGTAAGCTGTAGTTTGTAATGTGGTTTGTTATATATGCATCATGTCTGTAGGTTACACTGATCCTGAGATAACAGCATAGAAATCAGCATTTAACTGCCCGCAAAGTGTGGATCTCGGGTTGTGAGGGTTGTTATTCTGATGAAACATTAACATTCCCAAAAATCCCATGAATTCTGCTCAAATTGTTCCCACTCAAACGATCCCAGTGCATCCAATGATAAAGACGGCATCTGAACTGACAGCTCCAATTCCAGTTTAAATAAGGCTCGTCCACACAGACCATCTCTGGGGGGATATTTTCAGACGTTTAAAGCACAAAGGCAACCTTTCTGAGGGTTTACGTTAGGCTAGCGTACGTTACGGTAGGTAGGATTAATGCGATCCTCTCAACGTTCCATCATAACAGTTCCCACGCCGGTTCAAACTCAACAACTTTCCGTCTTGTAGAAAAGTTTTGTGGTTGGTAGAATGTGCAGCACGTCTTCTCTGAGACACTTGATACTTACAGTACAAGTCCGCCTGAATGGCCTCATATTGGAGCTTACATTTGACATGGCGCAGCCCTGCATGGAAAGACATAAGAAGGAAAGGGAGGCAAAACAGGGCTGCAGAACAAAGGCCATAGTCAGGGCAGTTTAGAGATTATTACATGGTACACTGAAGCATGTGATTGCGAGCAGCTGAGAGGACAGCAGTGGTCATTTTCACTGGGTCAGCTGGGACACAGGGTCAGCTAGTCGGGGGAATTCCAGGAGGTCGTGCCCTGACCCCCTGGTTGCGTGTGTGTATGTGAGTGTAAAAGAAGTGTGACTAGGTTAAATTCAGGGCTTTAGGACAATGAGAACAATCTGTGGCGAGATGACTCAGCATAATTAGAGGGAAAAACTGTTCCAGAGAGAGAAAGAGGGGGAAAAAAAAGGAAAACCGTGCACTCACATTCTGCCTGGAGTATTTCTAGTCACTGCATGTTGTGGCCTTTATATGACCTCACAGTCAGAGACTGTAGATTCAGCACACCAGGTCTACTGTACTCAGTCTATAGTGATGAGTCACACACACAGGGTTAGGTGAGCAGTTATCTAACACTGGCAAATACTGGTTTGATATCACACTGCTATGCATTCATCCCTCTACCTCTCCTGTCCCAGAGATGAGTACCCTAAAGACTTTGCATTGGGATCACTGATCTTGTGCCCTCAACTCACCAGATCCAACCTATATAGGACTTTTAAAAGCCAAGGACAGGAAATACTCTATGCCAAGACTTCCTAGACACAGCTATGGTCTATAGTAGCAGCTCTGGCCTGTAGGGTCCAGTCCCATGGCTTGAAACAGAAAGGTCACGGGTTCAATCCCCTGCACTGACAGGAAGTCCTAATTGCTCTCCAGGTGTTTATCCCTGTGAATGTGTGAGTATGTCCGTTCTATGCCACGAAAAGT
This sequence comes from Acestrorhynchus altus, assembly GCA_034509495.1. Taxonomy (NCBI): domain Eukaryota; kingdom Metazoa; phylum Chordata; class Actinopteri; order Characiformes; family Acestrorhynchidae; genus Acestrorhynchus; species Acestrorhynchus altus. Next base: position 5,278,635 of record CM067504.1, on the reverse strand, counting down.
GTCCCTGCTGGCTCCTGACCAACCTGCAATGTTAAAATGTGGTTAAAATAATGTCGCTTGTTGCTTTAATGTTGAAAAAACAAATGTTTAATTTGAAAACTGAATTACAAAATTGATCAAATTAAAACAAAGCTGATTCTATGCTGATTCAACTGTGGAAAAAAATGGTAAAATGTCAGCAGGTCGTGACTCAAAAACTACAATCCTCTGAAATCCTCTGAATCCGGTGAATCATAGCCGATATATAAAAAAAATGCAAGATAAGCACTTTGTGCTACACATACTTTTTTTATGGTTGATCTGCAGGTTTTTATTGCCCAATCCCAACACAGAAACTGCTGAGGCTTAAAATAATCAGGCCTGTTGATGAAAAATCTTTTATTAAACAAAGTAAAATACCACTGATTTGACTATCTACTCCTCCATCTGGAAAAACGTGGCTCCGCAGACATTAAAAGCACTGACAGTTTGTGGTAAAAGCCTGCCGTGCCTTCCTGAAGTGCAAACGGTACGTGTGTATGAATGGCCAACGTGAGCAAGCTGTAGTAATCACACTGTCCCGCTGCTCATGCCGTGCAGAGGCAGCATGTGTGGAACAGAACGTGGGCTCTGCCTGAAAGTAGTACACCACTGTCTCTCCTTACCCCAAATATAGTCCATCAGTCATCGTTTAGTGTTTCTTAATAATGTACTGGAACCACGAGTCCAGTACATGGTTTTTAATCCTAATATAGAAATCATTGTAATATAAAAATGGAACCTGGGGGTTCCGTTTAAGGGCCTATGAAACATCTGTTAAATATGATATATGTAATTATCAGAATGAGGAAGTGAAGTGTGGCATTATATACACAGTCTATTCCATCACACACCTGTAATGGTAAAGTGTTAACTGGTAGGACACCAGTGGGATGCCTGCTCATTGTTTTACCCCTCATCCCTCCATTCACCTTTCTTTGCTTCATTTTTTCTTTCCTGGTTTCAAATGTTTCAGCAACTGTTTACACCATCTGTAAAGGTTATCTCTCTGTCAGCCTCTCTCTCTCTCTCTCTCTCTCTCTCTCTCTCTCTCTCTCTCTCTCTCTCTCACACACACACACACACACATAATGAATCTATCAGCCTCTGACAAGCACAGTGCTCCAAGAGGAGGCGAGTCCAAAACAACCCCCAAAGATTGCTCTTTAAACACAATGTTTCACCAACAAATCTTACCAAGCTGGAACGTATTAGAGGCTGAATCTGGGGCTGGAGGCAGGGAGGCAGCCAGGCGTTCTGAGGGCACAGTGTTGCGTGCCTCTGAGACGGGGAAAATAAGAAATTACTGGGAGAATAAATGAGAAGCTGTAATGTAAATGGATGGGTTGTTTTGTTTCCTCCTGTATTCGTGTGTGTGTGTGTGTGCACGCGTGTGTGTGAGGTGGGGTAGTATTTTGTTTGTCCAATAGCTGACAGATTGACTGCCTGTAGCAGGTTGAAGGGGGCCTTGAACAGGAATTACCAGACTTGAGTGCATTTAAACAGCAACACCAGCCCACTCACGGTGCGCACTCCTCCCAAGTCATGTACCCTATGACCTCTTTAGGAAAGGATCCAATTCGTCTTGATTTTATGTTGTTATTATGGTGCAATTATTATTATTATTATTATGATTATTATTATTATTATTATTATTACTATTGTTATTATTATTATTATTATTATTATTATTATTATTATTATTACTATTATTTTTATTATTATTACTATTGTTATTATTATTATTAGTATTACTATTTTTATTATTATTATTATTATTATTAATATTATTATTATTATTACTACTATTGTTTTTATTGTTATTATTATTATTATCATTATTATCATTATTATTGATATTATTCTTATTGTTATTATTACCTTTATTATTATTATTATTATTATTATTATTATTATTATTATTATTATTATTATTATATTGTTACACACAAATGTGAAATCTTTTCAGAACAGCAGAATATAAACCTCATAAACTACAAATAATACAATAAAACAACACCTCTTTTGGAAAATACACCCACAGTACAGGCGGATAACACAGAGCCCTGCTCTCCAGAGCTGTCTGCTGTCCACAAGGCCTTGTATGACCTCTGACATTGTCATTTCTGATGCTGGAAAGCAGAGTCTAGGAGAAGAGAGCAGCTGTTCACATCCACACTCACCACACGCTCCACGATAACTGTGAAAACCACATTTCACACACGGCCGAAATATGACAGCCCTTAATCAAAGACATGAGGGCTGGCTCATTAAAGATCACTGCTGAAGAAGCCTGAAAATCTGAATATACATCAAACCGCTGGGCACATCAAGCTCTTCAGAAGGTCTTTAATGATATTGTTTTCTTTGCTGACAAAAGGTGTTTAGATTTTCCACCTTTCTGTGCAAATAAAGTGAAAATGTACACCGACTGACTCAAATCGATTTTAATTTTTAAGTAAAATTCAGAGTTTGTCCAGCATTGGGGTGATTTCACACCATTTTTACTGACCTGAATTTCGACCGCGGGCCTGGTCCAGTAAACCAATCTCTGGTTCTTCCTGAAATTGTTGGTTTGGGTTTGCTTCAAGTGGACTCAGTCCACTGCAACCATGGTAGCTATCCACTCCCGGTGCTGTAGGTGGAGTTGCCTAATTAGTTCATTTTGTCATGTGACGGCTTCCAATTGTCACCTGCGTGGCTAAAAAACCCTTCAGAGAACGGATCATGGTTTGCTGGTGTTCCTGCAGAGACTCCAGAAAGCGCTGTTCTTCAAGCTTGAGTGTTTGTATGAAAGGAAAATAATGAAAAGTAATAAATGGATGAATCTAGGCCCTAAAAAGTTCAACGATCTGTGCAGGAAAGTGATGTCTGGTCCATGGTTTGAAAAGAATGCTCTTGTGTTCAAGCAAACCAGCGATACTAAGCCCCTCCTTCAAACGGGTCCAGAAGCCTGGGTATGGACTATTTAGGACCACATCTTTCTGATGTCTAAATGATATTTGAACCCCTTTTTGGACTCTTTTGAACAACAGTTTAGATTAGAAAGTCACTGAGGCCTGCTGTTCGGCACTTTAATGAACGTGAAGCATCAGCAAACAGCCTCGAAAAGCAGCAGAAATTCACTCCGGAAACCTCCAAAGAGAGCAGCGTTGGAGGGTTCGGAGCAAAAAAACAGACGCCAATTAAACACAGTGACACCTCAGACCCAACTGTGACCCCTCAGCAGCAACAGCAGGCCACAAATCTCTGGGATTATTCTCTGCAGGTAGGTTTGCACCATTGTGTTGCGGCATATGTGCAATAATGTTTGATTGATGTCATAAAGTCATCTCTTACCAGACATTAAACTGCAGCCTGTCTTACACTTAAATCCACTCAAATGAAGCATATGTATGCAAACGTGAGCACACTCTCACAACAAAGCCCCGAACACCCATGCTGTCCTCAGTCAAGTGTGACACTGCATATCCAGAATGATCTGAAATCATGCGATGCTGGATGACAAATAAAATAAGCATTTATCATCTCTCTGTTCTTTTGTTGTCAAATACATCCAATATATACAGGCACTTATTCAGACAGTAATGCTTGGCTGCATACCCTCACCGTCGACATTTCCTCACTCTAATCCGCCTCCGTGACAAGAAAATCTTTTATAATCAACTCCAACAATGTCCTATCATCATCAATCGTGCTGAAGTCTCATCCAAGCATTCGAATCATTCCGTTTCTACAAAAATAGCAAGGAAAAACATCTCATTTACCACGGCTCACAGAACAAACCCAGGAAAATGTGGACACTTGTGTGTGTGTGTGTGTGTGTGTGTGTGCCTGTTTGTGCTTCGTAGGGCTAACTTTGGACGTTCCATGATCGAAACTCAATGTTTTGACTCTAGGTCACGGTCGTCAAGGGAGGAGCCTGGTCATTCTCCATGTGTGATATATAAGTTAAATAAACTCCAGCCGAAGGAACTGCATCAGGCACCAAGTCAAACTCTTTTCATTAAACCACAGAACAGAGCACAGAGCTAAGCCCCGGCTGCCAAAAGCCCCAGCAAGAAGGCCAGATTCATTGCGGCAGTGCTGCCAGGCCTCAGTGCAGTCACTAATGTTGAGCCAGGCCTCGGATAGAAGGATCATCTACAACTCCTCTCTTCGCTCTTTTCTTCTGCCATCTATCCGCAAACATTCCCCAGTCCTTCAGCAGCCCCCATCACTCACTCAAGGCACCAGGGCACGCAAAAGCGCCCACACTTTGCTGATTCGAGTTAGGAATGACTTATTCACTTCCAAAGGATTCAGAGAGACAGCATCACTGCTAAGAAACACAATCACCAACAAGGAACCGACGATTACCAAATCAGTGACATCAGCATCGAAACAGTCAGCACAAAAAGAACTTTGTTGGAAATCCCTCTTTCACAAGGGAGAACAAGGAGCTTCATGCACTTAGTTCACAGATTATAGCCTGCTGTTTAAAAGCTCGCATGACTGTTCATTAATTGCCTGACAAACTTCAGACTCCACACAAAAGTGCTAGTTAACTCTTAGAACCCCAAGGCAATTTTGCAGGGTGTTTTTGGAGTTTGATGTACATTTATTTGCCTAAAATTCAGTTTTAACATAAATATTTATAGAAGTCAGTCACACATGCCTGATGTTTTATATATATATATATATATATATATATATATATATATATATATATATATATATATATATATATATATGTGTGTTTTTATTTTATTTGGACTAATATGTTATAAAGATCTTTGCCAATCTTATTATAAATAAAAATTATTACTATATTCTCAAATCATTCAAACATATTATTAATTATAAAACACTATCCAAATTATTATTTGTTAATCTGATTTCTGAGGGGTGAAGTCTTTTTATATTACTTATAATTCATATAAATGTTTAATTCCAGTTATATGTACCTCAAAAGAATATTCATTTAGATGGACAAAGATATGTACAATAGGTTCCTCATAATACTCAAAATTAGACTTGAAAATATTGAAATATGTCATTTTACATATAATGAATAAAAAATCCACAATTTTTTTATTTAACTTTTTGTACAATATTCTAATTTTCTGGACACAGCAGTAAACCCGCACTGGACGGCTGCTATGGCATTTAAACCGGGATTTAATTCAGTGGATTTCGGCTGTTTTCTGAGCTGGATTTCTTGCTGATAGTATATATATGATAGTATATAGTATATATATATATGTGTGTGTGTGTGTGTGTGTGTGTGTGTGTGTGTGTGTGTGTGTGTGTGTACACTACAGCGCATGGAAACTCCCAGTAGCTTTACACAGGAAACAGTGGAGTGATGTGTTGTGATGTGTTGTTCCACCGATCAACACAAGAACCTATATCTTAATAAAGACAACATGATATCAAAGACCAAAGAATCTAGGGGTGGTTACATAAGGAACTGTCATGCTGCTTAGAAACTCCAGCCTCTTGTTTATGTTAACAATAGATTATTTATGAAATATTTGTGTATTGTATCACTATAGTCACTCCAATCATGAATTATAGTCATTTCCCACAGTTAGTGCGTGAGTTACACCCCTCAGCTGTTGCAAAATCACTGTAATCCACAGCCCCTTGTGGCTCATTGCTTTAATAAGACCTGACAGGCCAAATGAACCAGAGTGAATGGGAAAGAGTGTTCTGTGGGCTCCAGTTACACAGAGGTAGGACACATCAACTCCGCATTTAGCTGTATTGGTGTTTGCTGGTGAATGTCGGCTCTGTGCACCATTGGATTTGGTCTCCAAAACAAAAATATCTAAAGAAAAACTCTTGAGGGGTACACCCACATCCTCACCTCCTCACCCCCCCCGAACCAGCCTGAAGCCTCTGGGAGGAGAATAAGCTGCTAAGAGTGAAAGAGGGTCAATGGAGGGTTGGCCTACCTGGGGCGGCCTGCATTTCCGTCAAGCCTCCAACCACGATAAGAGCCTCCAGTATCTTCACATGGTGCTCTGGGTTCACATCCGCACTGGAGGGATAGACGGAGGAGAAGAGAGACTCAAATACTGCAGTTCAACCACAGTCCATAAACCTCTGAAAGGAGACATTTCAGTTCCTGCACATAGCTGTTTGATCAAGGTCACACTGCTGTTCTGAGGGCACCCAGTGTGTTCGCACCCATGCACAAGCAAACATCGCGCACAGTCACATGATGGGATGCAGTGGTTGATCGCCAGTCAAGCCTGAAAATGTTTTTTTCTTTTTTGCACAAATAGTTGCACCCAGAAGGACGTGTAGAATGTCAATGCTATTGGGAAGGAAGATTTCCAGGTTTCCAGGTACCAAATGATTCAATTCGTTATCTTCATTGATCTACACACACAGAAGTGGTGTCTCTCAGTACGGCGTCGGGTTTAACGCAACATGCCAGACGTCTCTGCATGGAGTTCTAGAGGTTCCTAATGGCGTCCTGTGATGATCCATCCCATGCAGCTTGAATGTTCTCACTCAGTTCTGCAGATGGTGTGGTAGGGGTGGAGTGTTGATAGAGCGTCCAATAGCGTCCACACATTTTCAATCAGGGATAGATCTGGCGAGATCTTCAGACGGCTACATTCCTATTATTAATCAATTAATAATACTAATTTACCTATTCAGGGATTTTTTTTATATTGACACAGGGTGTGTAAGTTTGTTTTTATTAATAACTTCAATTTATTTACAGCAAATAAATACACATTTGGAGAGTCCTTAATTATGATCCATTAGTCTCTTGCTGTACTCCATGAAGTAAATGAACATTTAGCAACAATGGTAACGGCCAACATGACTGAGGCCAGGCAGACAATAATATAAAATACAGCTGAACACCTAAGAGAAGGTAGTCTGGGGAGAAAGACCACACAGATGTCTTACTTTTTGGTAGATTTGACTATTTTTCTTTTCTGCTTCATTTGATAAAATTTAAACATTGAATTGTGTTTTAATGTTATATAATTAAAATGTACTTACAGGCTCCATGGTTATTTTGTTACAGTGTATGCAGGGCATACAGGACTCCACGACCAGGATTATACAGTATAATTGGTAGCTGACCTGACTGAAGCTCTCACAGGCTCCTATACAATCCTATACAATCAAATCCTTACAGCAATGTTCCAACATTTACTATCTTCCCTGAGGAGTAAAGGATGTTTGGCGAAAATGGGCTTAAAGCACAAAAGTAAGGCACAGATTTGTTGATTATAAATGTCATATAATTTTTCCAAAAGTCTAAAATTCCTGAAATAACTTTGCTCCCATTCTTTTGCTCCAGTAAAGTTATGCTTGGAATAAATGACACTTTGCTGTATTTTATTCAGATGGGATTTATGTACTCAATCAAGAATTTATTTCAATCAAGAAATCCAATCCATTGCTTTTCCAGGACTTAAGACAGAGCTTATTTCTTATTAAGCTTATATGACCTCATCAGTGTGAGCTAAAGCTGATGGCTAAACAAAATCACTGTTTGAGGCATAATACAGCCACTCCCCCTTCTAATCTCCGCGCATTGGGTGACAGTGTGAAATAGAAACGTGCCGTCAGTGTTCCGTCGTCTGGATATGAGGCAAGAAAGCAGATCACAATCAAATAAGAGTGAGGCCCGTTAGCGGAGAACAATACACATGCTGAACGCCCAATGACTCGCTACCACACGAGCCCCTATTACGCTCATTAAAACCCACTATTCTGTGAGATCCCCTTTACAGGGTGCACGGTGTCACTGCATACAAGGTACGCGTGATGAGATGTGAGAAATACTGGAGTCTTGAGATTATGTTTAACTACTGCAGTTTATCACTGTGCTCCCATCCTGACTGAAATTAAAAAAAGTTAATAGTACAGTCATTACAGTGATGTGGTTTTCCTCTAGTGCAGGCATCATGGGAAATGCATCGCGTAGCCCATAATACTGCAGGCTGGGAATGTGTTGCCATGCAATAAAGAATAATTTTATTCAACATAATAATGAAAAGATTATATATGAAGTTGTATTAGCCGGGGAAACCCTGAAGCTCCGTGTACAGAACAAACAAGGGATTATTACCACGTATAGCAATGACACACTTCATCACTCATGTCATTGAATCAGTAATACGTCTGATGTGGGGCTTCCTGAGAGACTGTTTCACAAGACCTGGCATTAAAATGTATATACATATATTTAAAACATTATTGTAATATTTAATACACAACGCAATATTAAAATGAACAAGCGTGCAAAATAATACCCAAGAAATCTTCCTTTGGATTCATCACTACTGCCATGAACAGCATTACACTCAAAAGACAGGTTATTGAGCTTGATTCAATAATATCTTTCTAAGAATGGCATTAAATTTGTTCTCAAGAAAAGTCCAAGTTATAAAAATTCACAGTCAGATTTGTGAAACCACGGAAATGTTCACATATAATAATGGATTCCATTATCATAACAGAACAAACTGCAAAATACACTCAGAAGGAATCAACTGACCGATGTTATGATGTTATCAAATGTCACATGTCCAGAAGGCCTGGTGTGGGGTGCATTTCCAAGCAAGTTCTTTTCTGAACTCGCCTAGAAGACACAAACACTATACCATGGTCAGTCATGGTCACTCGCCAGACCTATCCCTGTTTGTAAATGTGTGGGATGCTATTGGATATGCTGTCAGCACTCCAGCCCTACCACACAATCTGTAGAACTGAGTGAGAACATTCAAGCTGCATGGGATGGATCGTCACAGGACACCATTAGGAACCTCTACAACTCCATGCAGAGACGTCTGGCATGTTGTGTTAAACCCGACGCCGTACGGAGAGACACCACTTCTGTATGTGGTACGGGGCTCTGGGCTTATAGGTTCCAGAGGAGATGTGTCTTTGAGTGCGTTACTCACCTGAAGTGGTTGTTTTTGAAGATGGCTTCACTGTAGGCCTGACCCAGCAACCTAGCATTGGCCTGAGCTGCTCCACCACTCTGGGTCACTTTGCTGAGGTGTCGGGTCAAGTGGACCAGAAGCTGGTGGTTAGATTGTGGGACGCTGGGGGAGTCCAGGATTCTCTTGAGCTGCTGACCGCACTCCTCCAAACTCGGAGTTTCTGTGAAGAAGACAGAGGTCAGAACCAGTGAGATCCAAAGGTTTAGAACCATTATTCACTGATTTGTTTTACTTCATATGATGATTTTAGGATGAAAGATCAAGCGATTGGGAGAAAGCGGGAAGCAGGAAAAAACCCCTGCAGTTTTCCCTGCTCCCACCACACCCGATTCAAATAATCGGCTCATTAACAAGTCCTCCAGAGTCCCCTTTCATTGTTGCAGGGACTGTGTTAACGCTAAGACGTGCAGGGCAGAGGTGCCTCCAGGACCAGGGTTGAAAAACAATGGTGTAGCGCGATATCCCAGTGTGGGAAGGGCAAGGCCTGTGTGGTCTGCTTCTGTGTCTGTCCATCTCACCAACAATAAACTGTTGCAACTGAGCATGCCTGGAAGAGTGTGCACAATTGCTACGTGACGACCCGAGCATCACACTCTTCGCAGTCCCAGGACTCCTTGCCAGAAGCCACATTGTTAGGACTCAGCTTGGTATGGAAGGGAACTCTCGTGCATATTATGTGAAGTGAGCAGTCAAGTGAAGAACACTGACAGCTACACACTACGCACACTTCTACCTCCCACAAACCCACAGCACAAGATAAGCAGATCGGAAACATGCTGTGCACTTAATACATATGCAAACCTCCCTCTGCGGCTGAGGAGCAACGATTTCCACATGAAGCGCTTGTACATGCGAGACCCATCTTGTCAGATCGTTGGCCTAAATATCAAGCCTAGCTCCTCCACTTTTTGTGCTTTGTGAGCAGCCTTTCGGAAACTGCTGCAGCTGGGTATCTCCCCCTTCGGTGGTTTGTCTGTCTATGCTGGGAAGCCGGGAAGGCCACAGTGTGCAGCATGGTGGGGGGAGATAGCCTGTCATTACTGGAGCAGCCTACGGAGACGGGGAGTTTGTCACATAAGAGCATGAAGCAGCAGACAACAGAATTGAAGGGGAAGACGCTGAGTCAGCAAGTCAACCCCCTACGCTACACACACACACACACGCGCACACACACACACACACACACACACACACACACACACACACACCCTCTGGTCCCAGTTTATACCCAATATCTCCAATAACTTTGTAACTACATATTAACCCGAGGCCAATTTTATGGGATGCTTTCATAGTTCAATGTACTTTTGTTTGCCAAAAAATTAGAAACACACACCAGATATTTTTATTTTCAGGAGATCCGTTGTTCACATTTGTCTTCATTTGACCATGTTTTGTACAAAAATGTACTTGCAATTTTTGGTGTTTGTTTTTTGCTCACAAGGTCTACAAATCATGTAGGAAATGGACCATCAAGTGTTTTTGAGCTGGAAATACAAGAATTCTGAAGAATTACTTGTAATGGTTAGATTGACGAGGACATTCATAATAATATGTTCTTCAAAATATTTGACAGTGCTCCTGCTGTCCAATCACTCCTAATTCATATTTACATGCAACGCATGTAACTGCCTGCAAAGTGCAGATCCTGGGTTCTAAGGGTTGAAACCTACCAACCTACACAATAACAGTGTAACTGCTGGTGATAGACTAACTGTCTCAGATGGATTACAGCAGTGCAGATGTCCAAGAAAGGTCCAGTCTTTCGTCCACCAGCTGACGTATGAAAAAGATGTCTTCCCAACATCTGCTCAGATGACCTGTGCCCACTGCATATCCATCAGTTTCAAACTGCCTACACTGCGTTCTGATCCTGATTTCCCCACAAATTAGCAGAACACAGTAATGGTGATCGTATCTCAGATGGCATCACTGATTATTTAAATGCAACGTATAGCCAGCGAGCCGGGGCTATAGTGTGGACCCAGCAGGGGTCAGTATTCTAGCTTAGCTCTGCACTGCAGCCTATTGTCTGCTAATGCACCGGAGAACAAAGGTCTTATTTAAACACCAACCAAAGTATTGATGAGCACTGTTTGGACAGGCTTTCCCACACTAAGAAGGCCAACATCTGTCCTTCTGGCTCATCTCTAAAAGAGGTCATACATCACTCTGAGTGTTGTTTATCCACACTTCCCAATTTTCCCTACAATGGAAGGTACCCAACTGCTTTATAATGTGCCACAGAGAATGACCCATGGCAGTCAGTCATTGTGTCATTTTGATAGGACTGATGTTCAAATATGGTTTTAACTCATATAGTTCAAAAGTATTCAAATATAACGATGATCTTAAATGAGCAAAATGAGTTTAATCAGATTACAGGCCAATGGAATTAGGAGATTAAAGAAGTTCTACTGAACGATTGTTAATAAATAATTTATTTTAAGATGATAATTTGAGTTACAGGTTTGTAGTTTTAGAACAACTACAGTCAGTTTCATAATAGGAGTATAAATATGGGATCAAATATTCCATATATTTCTTCAGGATGAATGTTTTCACTGAATAAATGTTGAGATGGATTTAGTATAACGTAATAAATACGACTGATAAAAAATGGCAAATGCATTCACTGGGGTTCGATTCTCATTCGCTGTCGCTGCCTGTGAGGAGTTTGGTGTGTTCTGTGTTAAGAAACAATCGTTGAAAATGTATAATTAGCTTTATACATCATTAGTTTGTCAATATATATGATGCAAATACACCAATCATCCATAACACTGTGACCACCTACTTGATTCACTGTCCATTGTTGTGGTTGGTGAACTATCCACAGTCCAGCAGTGACACCGAGGGGTTTAAACACTGCTGTGTGATCCACTCGTACCGGCACAACCCACACTAACACACCACCACCATGTCAGTGTCACTGCATTGCTGAGAATGACCCACCACCCACATAATAGGTGCTCTCTGGTGGTCCTGGGGGGTCCAGACCATTGACGATGAGGATGAAAGGAGGCTAACAAAGTGATTCAATGTGGAAATGAGGTGGTCTTAATGTTATGGTTGATCAGTGCATATGTCCAGAGTTGCATATTATGATGATGTGGTCAATTCCAATACCCATTTGAGGGGGGCATAATGCGGTATGTATTTTAAAGGGCTATTCTCATGATCAAGAGGAGATATGAACTTATGATTTTAACGCTTACCATAAAGGTTTCTGTATTTCTGCTCTTCAGTTGAACAAAAGCAAGGTTCATTCTTTCAGATGAGCAATTATTGCTGAGTTACCAACATCGGTTTCACCAATACCAATAAAACGGTGGGTTGTCAATACTATAGACCAACTAATACATCAGTCAGGCCCCAATACACATCCATCTTTTATACAGGTGGCGAAAATCTTTCTTGTCACACCACCTTCAGTGTAAGCAAAGACTAGCATCTGGCAGCTGCTCAGCCACTCTCCATACACTCGCACAGTAACCCTAAGCCTCCAGCCGATTACACTCCCACCACAAATTACAAATGTGAGCACAGTCATTAAGGTGTGTCTGGTTAAGGCGCCTCAGCCACAGTGCTTATGTAAGATAAGTGTCCAGGGGTCAAAGGTAATGGGCAGGGGGATGCAGAGGGGGTGGGATGATGAATGTATGACAATCTGTTGGTCTGAAATGTGGCTTAGCACTTTGACCTTGGCCTAGGACCCACAGACCTGCACTCTACGCATGCAGACCCATGAAAGCACACACAAAGCACACGCACTCCCGCCATCACCCTTACTCTGGAAATCTCCAAATACATAGATGTATTACGTGCTATTTGAAGAGGAACAGACCCCCATAGCCAACTGCTGTCCATTATCGATTGGAGAATGACCCCTGTTTAATAAAGGCCACGGGCTGCAGGCCACGGCTGGGAACTTGGCCGAGTCCATCTGGACTCAGCATAAAACAACCGGGGGAAGGGATGGCCAGTAGATGACCAATCAAATTCCTGGACGGGGACAGAGTAGCCCTGTGTAGGCCAGAGATGGGCGGTGATTTAGGCTTATAGGCTCTGACAGATAACAGTGAAAGATGCCATTAAGATTGGACTCAGCTTAGAAGCAAAACTGATTAGTACTATAAAGCAGCTTTTATATTAAGACTGGACAATAGAGGAACATATAATGACATGATAGTGGAAGGCAACATGTATGTAATATATATACAGTATTTTGTTTTGGGTTTTCCTGAGATTTTGAGAGTGAAAAAAGCAGGAATTAGAAGAAACGTATTAAAAATAAATATTCATGATACAAACAGTGCTGTAAAAGATACCCAGAAAAGCATGTCCTGAGAGACTACCCTGTCCAGCTGACACTGGACATCCACAGAGATCCAGGTCCATACAGACTTCAACTGACCAGTTCTTCATTTACATTTCTCACGATCAAGCCGAAGACAGTTAGTCAGGTCAGAAATCTCGGCATCCAACCAAACCCCAACAATTCAACATCGGCGCTCCACCCCTACTCCATAATCTGCAGGACCTGAGTGAGAACATTCAAGCTGCATCTAAAGAAATAAATATAAGAATAGCTGTGTGAAATTCATTAATGCACTAATAATTAACCTGTAATGTGTGAATGTTGAATTATTTTGCTTCAATGGCTAAATAACGAGGTTTTAAACTGCCTGACTAAGGATAAATCAGGTTAATTTGAGCTTTTGCCAAACTATTCCTTTAAGCATCCAAATGGGTCTATGGGTTCTGTAGGGCTGCTCATAATTCTGTAGAGAACCACTGCCTTTACTAAAGCATCCCTGGTGAACCCTGTCGTAAAAGGTGCACGAGTTCTGTGAAACAGGATACAGAAAACTGCAGGCTTAAATTTAGGTTAGAGGTTTTTATTAATTGTCCTTAACGGCCTTATATGGACCATAATCGTTTCAGATAAATGCACCATCATCGATTCAGGGGACGTGGCATACATAGAGGAGCTGAGATCTAGGCCAGTGCAGTCATCATCATGAGGCACTGCTGAGAGAACAGGGCTTACATAATTCAGCCGGTCTGTCCTAGTGAAATCAGGCCATGCTCAGGAGCAATCAGATGAGGCTAAGGGGGAAGTCAGACTGTGTGTGTGTGTGTGTGTGTGTGTGTGTGTGTGTGTGTGTGTGTGTGTGTGTGCGTGCAGGCTTCCGTGGGAGTAATTCAGAACAAGGTTAGAGAGAAATGGTGTTAACTCACCCTTGGGCGTGTTAGCACCCCCACTAAAACACTTACATACACACATAGGTGCCTGAGCAATGGAGCAGGAGGAGCATGTGCAGCCCCTCTTTTACTGGAGGGGGAGCAAACATATGCTTTCACTCCAAGCACTTTTATATGGAGTGAAACTGGACCTTCAGTGTGTAATCTGTATTTCTGTGGGCATTTAGCAAAATCATATAAAACATTCTGTAATGAGAGAGAGAGAGAGAGAGAGAGAGAGAGAGAGAGAGAGAGAGAGAGAGAGAGAGATAATAAGAGAGAGGCGGGTGAGAGAAAGTGAGAGAGAGAGAGAGAGATAGAGGCAGGTGAGAGAGAGAGAGTGAGAGAGAGAGTGAGAGAGAGGCAGTGAGTGAGAGGCAGAGTGAGAGAGGCAGAGTGAGAGAGAGAGAGTGAGAGAGGCAGAGTGAGTGAGGCAGAGTGAGAGAGAGGCAGAGTGAGAGAGAGCGGAGGTGAGGAGGCGGGGAGGCCAGGTAAGAGACCAGAATAAGGAGAGACAGGAGGTGAGGAGAGAGAGAGAGGCAGAGAGGCAGGTGAGGCGGAGGCAGGTAAAGAGGAGATATTAGAGAGAGACAGAGATGAGAGAGCAGGTGAGATAGATGGGGGTAGAGTGAGGAGAGAAAGTGAAGAGAGAGAGAGGGCCAGAATGGGGAAAGAAAGTGAGGTGTGTGTGTGTGTGTGTGTGAAGAGAGAGAGAGAGAGAGACAGAGTGTGTGTGTGTGTGTGTGTGTTGTGTGTGTGTGTGTGTGAGGAGAGAGAGTGTGTGTGTGTGTGTGAGGAGAGAACAGTGTGTGTGTGTGTGTGTGTGTGTGTGTGTGTGAGAGAGAGAGAGAGAGAGAGAGATTGAAGAGTGAAAATTCCTTACTCTCTGCTACCACATTCAGTCTGAAATGTTAAAGGAGTTACAGCAGAAATATTAAAGTTTCAACACAGGCAGAGCACGTTCGTCTGCAAGCTGGAAACTTCTTCTCACTTACAGAAGAAGGAATCAACCGATTTCAATGCATGACTGCAATGGTTTCGTGCCAAACTGTCACGGAGATGTTTAGAAAAGCAGTGGGTCATCTTCAATGAATCCATGTGTGGCACCATGGTCAGCGCCAAGATCGACGGTTTGTTGTCATGCATCACATGTCTAGAAGGCCTGCACTGGGCGCCATCTCAAGACTTCATCTTGAACACAGATACTTTGCCGTGGTCCGTCTCATCTCCAGACCTATCCCTGATTGAAAATGTGTGGGATGCTATCTGCAGGAACTGAGTGAGAACATTCGAGCTGCATGGGATCATCGAAGGACACCATTTGGAACCAATTAATAGATTTCTGTGGAAATAATATGGAACTCATGGCCATCAGAACCATTTCATTTCACTGAACAACTTCAACACCAGGTATTCTCTCCAATAAAGATCAGGCAAAAATATAACTACAGCTATTTGCAGTGAACCTCGTTCTGCCTGTCTGGACTGAATTGCTCTCTGCTCTTTGTAAGATGCTGGTGGGGTGCAGATCAGGTCGGCTGAGAATTTACTGCCCCCTGCATACAACAGATAGCCCAGCTGACAACAGTGACCTGGAGCCAGGACTGGGCTGATTAACTGCTCTGTGTTATATCATTGCACACGGTTATTCTGATTTTTAATTTACTTTTTAATTGTATTTTTTGTTCCATCACAACCGACCAAACCGGGTGTGGATTTTTAAATAATACTAGACTCCCATGAAGAGCTTTGGGAATGTTTACATGAACACGGTGATGTAAATGGACTAGTTTTTGTAGAATTGGTTCTTAGAATTATATCATATAATTGGTTCCGATATTGAAACCCTTACAGTCCAGACAGGCTGCTTTTGAATTCTGATTTTCACACATGCCTGGAACCTTTACACAGTATTATACATCCTCATTCACAGCAATATATACACCCAGGTAATATTGACATGTTTACACACCTAGATTATAGTTAATGACTGTACACTGTTGTGCGGTGGTGGGGTTCTAGAGGAGTGCTTACCCTGAGCAGTATAAACCAGCTCACTGTAGACTACAGCGGGAATGAGGGGACATGGCAGCTCCTGAAGGTAACATCTTAGAGTATCCGCTAACACGGGAAAGTCGTACTGCTCACAGTCCACTGCAGCGGGGTCTGTTAGCGAGAGAGAGCGAGAGAGAGAGAGAGAGAAACAATAGAGGTCATTTAAATGCACCGCATAAAACAATACAGTGGATTAAAACTTCAGACTATATTTAAAACATTATGTAATTTAGTGATTACTGGTTTTACTGGTTTACATTTTCCTCTTCAAACAAACAAAATATATTTCTGCACGACCCACATTCTCTTCCCAAACTCTCACAGACAGATGTACTGACATTTTTCTTTAGAATTTGCTGATATAATTCTGAATTCATTGTTCCAGAGGGCCATCCTGGCCCAAGTCCCGTAAAACAGGCCAAAACCATGATACTACCACCACCATGTTTCATGGGATACGGTTTTTACGCTGTAATGCAGTGATCTCCTTTCTCCAAACATAACTCTCCTCATGTAAACTGAATTAACTCTGTGTTGGTCTCATCTGTCAAGATATTGATCAATTGTCCATCTAAACGTCATTGGATCTTGGTGACAAAGTGTAGGCGTGTGCGTGCCATGAAACACTTCAACAAGCCTGTTGTGAAGATCAGAATTTGACTGATCCCTGTTCTCTGAATAAAACAGGACACGCCCACTCACACCTGATTGATTGAAATATGTCATATTTGATCATTTATCTACTTATTTATGTTTCTACTCAAATTGATGAAGACATGGACAATTCTAAAGGGTTCCCACACTTTTAAGCACCAAATATTTCTGCGATTATTTTAGCTATGATGATATTTTGAGTTGTACCAGTTCAGCCTGTACTGATTCAACCTCTGAACCGAAAACCAGTAGGATCTGCTGGGTCGGTTTCTCTGGGGATGCTGAAGCCAACTGTCGTGTGGTCATGAAGTGATGTTTGATGCTCATGGCCGGCCACCAGCCATCATTATAATAAAAACAAGTTAATTTAGTTAAATGTTTTGCGTAAGCGGCTGGATGGCCACTGGTCACATGTACCTTCTCAGGCGATTCAGTTTCACAGAATACTTCAGTAGACACTTATGTAACTTGTTGAGCGTTGCTCACAGTGGCTTAGTTACACTGAATGATGGGAATAAATGAAGTGTTTCATTTCGAGGACCTGTAAAGGTTATCCATTCGTAACAATTTTGGGCAATGGTTTTTATAGAACGTAATAAAAAGGTTCTTCAGCAAAAAAAGGCCTAAATGAATCGTCCACTCCCAAACACCTGATCTGGCTGCTCTGTACGGGTTAGAGTGCTTCCTCTGTAACACTACTTTCTTTTGAATCATTGACGAATCTAAATTAGGGTTAAGCGATGTCCACTTTTCTCACAGTGTCTCCATAAATGAACACAGTACACCGTATTACTGTATTATTGTATTACTGGGCAGTGGCGTGGTGGTTAGGGAACCAGACATGAGCCTGGAATGTTGCTGGTTCAAATCCCTGAACTGGTAGGACATGACTGAAGTGCCCTTAAAGAAGACACTTGACTCCCCTGTGGATGGGGCTGCCCACTGCTGTGGGCATGTGCTCCACTGCCCCCTTAGTGTGTGTAAGCGTGTGTTTCACTGTGTGTGGATGGGTTAAATGTGGAGGACAAGGGATTTTCTGAGATGTTAGGTACTTTATTCCTTATCAGTAAAAAAATAGCCAAATTATGGATCAGAAACATGGTCAAATTCATAAATATTTAAATTTCTACTCATTTTACATCTCAAATGACAAATATGAGTGGTGTAGGATCTCCTGAAAATAACAATATCTGGAGATATGGCTGTGTTTCCATCTTTGGATATAAATGCTTCCAGGCACATTGAGAAGAGTGGTTCCTCCATGTCTGCTTGCACTCTTTTCTTAGGAGTGATTTGGTCTGTTTGAGGAAGTCGGCCTCAAATCCGGGTCCCATTTTTTCCCATCAGATTTCTTGCCAATCAGTGAACTTCCACAGTGCCTCCACTCTGAAGTTCTCTTTATTACATATGGGTGGATGAACCTAGTTGGCTATGTTCTAGATAGACTATTAGAACAGCAATCTAACAACATCCACAAGTCTTCCTAAGTTATGTAGACCAATCTCACCACATCAAAGCTTCACATATGTGTTTCATATATCTCACACGTCATACTGAAATTGCTGTACTTAGAAATAATCACTAGATGATTATGACTCTCATACTGTCCACTTTGAATCATCACTTGCTGACCAGTCCTACCCCATTATGGACTCTGATCCAGTGGCAGGCTTCATTAAGACGGGAAGGTGAGTGGAAGCTTAACGGTCAATAATTCACTGCCTCAGATAACAGCAGCTTTGAAGACTGTAATTATACAGTAGGAATTTTAAAAGGGCCTTGATTGTGCTGAAATGATAAAGGCCTATTGATATATTGAGAAGATGTTAAATAGACTGGACCTGCTCGCATGCTTTGCAGATGGAAGACTCTTAAGTTATAGTTCGGACATAACTATAGATTTATACATCTTCCCTGTCTATTTAATAGAATGGCTGTGGAATATAGAAGCACTTCTTACAAATCAATCTTTCTGGCATTATTGCAATATGCAGAAACATCTATTCTTGTTAATGGATGTGTGTTCATGCTTCCTTCACAGCAAAAAAAAAAAAGAGCCTGTAACCGCATTGTTTTGAACCGCAGGCAACATGCTCCAACTACATCACACTACAACATAACCATGTAATCAATTAATTAGCAGACATAGAGAAGAGCACTGTCTTGGCAATCAACTAATCTCAGCGATTTTGACTTGTTTCAATTCAAAGATCCAATTTAAATTTGTGTAATTGTGTAATACAGACTTGGGTAGAACCGTTTGTGTGATTATAATGGTAATGGCAACCCTCCAATCAGTCATCAATCAATCCAATTATCATTTGATTTCATATATATATATATATATATATATATATATAATATATATATATATATATATATATATATATATATATATAGTTTTGCATTATTGCAGTTTTGCTGTTTATTTGGATAGAAACAAATTGTGTGATTATTGTGGTAATGGCAACTAACTAAATTCAATTATTATGATTTAAACTCAATAATCCCATTTGAATTCTGAAATTCAAAACTCAAAACCTACAAACTATCAAACTTGTGCTGTGCAAACTTCCTTTGTTTGGGTAGAAAACAATTTTGTGTAATTACTCTGGTAGTGGCAACCCACCAAACTCTTTAATTATTTATTGACACCAGATTCAGCTGTGGTTCACAAAATACACTGGATTTAGGCTGACCTCTGTCCCAGTAGGCAGTGTTTTTAGCAGTTGCAGCCTCGCAATAAAACATTCAACAACGATAAGGACAATTTCCAACACTAGATCATGCTTGTCGTCTTTTTCTATTTTAGGAATGCAAATGGTTTGGTTTACGATGGTGGTCTTAGAAGGTCAAGGTTTGCAGTTTGAAAATGAGAATGTCAGGAGAACATGCAAAATCATATTTACAGAAACTACAGCTTCAGCTATTTTACACATTAACAGTGAAGACATCAGGGTGATAATAATACAGTCTAAGGACAAAAGTATGGGGACACCTGCTCATTCACTGTTCAAGGGGCATTATAAGAGATGTAACTGTCTCCACTATCCAGGGAAGGCTTTCTATCAGATCGCTGTGAGGTTTGTTTGCATTCAGTGATATGAGTGTTAGTAGGGTCAAGGTGTTGGATGATCACCACCCCACTTCAACCGCAACTCCATAACTACTTCCAACTCAAAAATTGGATGGAGCACCATCATTCCAGAGAACGCAGTTCTGATACTGCTCCACAGCTCAGTGCTGGAGGGCTTTATACCAAATAGGTTCATGTTTATGTTCTCCACAGACTCCTATTCTACTGGCAATACTTCACTAAAGGGACTAGACAAGCACAAAGCAGTGCTGCAGTATTGAAACCCCTCAGTGTCACTGCTGGATGAGAGAAGTCGTCCAATCAGAAATATCCAGCCAAGCGTCCTTTGAGCACTGATGAAGGACTAGAGGATGACCAACAGAAACTGAAGAAACAGACGAGCTTCTGTCTCTGACTTCACACCTAAAAGATGGAGCAACTAAGTCAGAGTGTCTAATAAAGTGGACACTGAGTGGACACAGTGTTTAAACAGTCCAGCAGCACTGCTGCATCTCATCCATTTGTACCAGCACAACAAACACCATGTCAGGGTCACAGCAGTGCTCTGCAGCACTACTGTGGGATCCTGACCATTGAAGGACCAGATGGAATTCAGTGGTCCTGTATGGTCAGTTGAGCTGATAAAATGGACAATGAGTGTCCAAACAAGGAGGTGATCAGTGTGATCAGAATAAGGGATTCTGTCCCTGCTATACATTTTCAACAAACCTACAGGACAGGGAACTGAAGATGTACAAAACTGGAGGAGGACAGGGATGCTCTCACCACTCACCTCCCTCCTCCTCCCTCCTAAATTCCTCTGTCTCCCCCTGTTATCCTCCTTCATCCCAGCATAAGACGCCACTGACCCCTGCAGCTAAATTGTTATAGCATTGATCGGCCCCTGACTAATTGTAAAGTTTCCCTGTCATCGGCTTCCAGTGAGATGAAAAGCCCATTAAGCCGTGCTGATGACTTTCTCCTTCACTAAACGTGATTAGTTTGTAGACCTGCTGCTGCCTCCGCAACCACTGAAGAGCTTGAGGACACACACTCTCCGTGTAAAACATGGCTGTCGGCAGCAGATGGGACATAACTTGCTGTTTTTACCTCCCCATAGATGGTTGTACACCTTCTAGCAGGTTTCTCTCACTAGGTACAGCTGGGAGAGTGTTTCTGTAGTCAGTGACACACAGCTGGTTAATGTCCAGTAGATTAACCAAGAATTCGGCCGCCAAATTGCAGCGCACAACCTTTACCAGTTGTCTGGGGAAATATGATGATTTATGATGATTAGTTTGATGTAATTATAGCAAAATTCATTTTTCTAGGTATAATGGGGGCACTACGAGTACTTCTAGGACATAGAACAACTACTGTACTGCATACACGTAAAAATAAACGAGTTTCAAGGGGTTCATTGTGTGTGTGTGCGTGTGTGTGTGTGTGTGTGTGTGTGTGTGTGTGTGGAAGGGCCATGGTTTCATTGGTTTCATTGGTTTCAACACAATAAGCAGACAAGCTTCTGACTGGCTGCTTTCTAACTTGCTAGCTCCTCACTAAGCCCCGCCTCCATGCCGAGCGGAGGAGACCTGCTGATACTGCGAGTGAATTATACTCTTTAAAGGTTACACGTTGCTGTGAGCAAGCCAAGGGCCTCAAGGACATGATGAAGAAACCTTGAGAAGAAGCAACACTCAAAACGTAAACATCAGACAAACATCTCAGGAGGCCTCAGTTCAGTTAACCATCCACAACACAACCTGGTATATAATGGAAACAGCCACAATATCACACTTATCATTCTCAGCAACAAATATACCAGACTGGTAAGCATCCCTCTCCAACCAAGAATGCAAACTCTGTTTGCAAAAGCTCTGTCTAACCCTTCCTATCAGCTCACATGGCTGATAACCAGTCCTGGAATAATCCTGGACCTGATTAGGATGGGGCCTTCCCACATGATCTGTTCTTTCCTACAGCACAGACACACGGCCAAGCGGGAAACCAACATTTATTGATCAAACCCCTCCCAATGAAGTATTGGTCCACCTAAAAGGTCAATGCATCTACATATATTTGGCATTCTTCTAATCATCTTCACAGTAGATGCTCATCTTCTCCCTTTTCATTTCTTGCCACGAGCGGGAATCGATTGCTTCCTCTTCTCTGGCTTAATCTTCACATTGTTGGAATTTCTCGAGGTGCCTTTATCGATGCCTGGCTTCCCCACCCTCACACGCACACACACACACACACACACACACACACACACACAGATCCAGACATTTTTTAGTTCATCAGTCAGGCTTTGGCCTGAGTCTCCTTCCTTCACCAGCATCCCGTTTCAACCATCTACATTCCTGTCAATTGAATTAACTGTCAAATGTAGGTCTTCCAATCTGTCTGGCCCAGCTGTATTGATCCACACAGGCATTATCATTGTTCCTACTGCTTTATAGGGGATTTTTGGAAACACTGCTCCAATCAGGGGGCTCAGTTTTGGATGGACCGATCACCCCGCAGTCTTGGTGTAACATTGAGTTCACTTGTCTTTGAGCCTTTTGGTTAAAACGTGGTCAGTAGATAAATAACAAAGACCCTATTCAAACAGGATTAGGGCGTCAGACTGGCTTTAGGGGTCAAGACGATAGGTCTATAGATCTTACATAGGCTTCAAAGCATAGAACGGACTCACCACTTTGACCCTTTAGGTAAGGGTCATCAGCCTCTCAGGCTAAAGCTGTCTCAGCTGGCCATTTCCTGCTGCTTAGTTAGTCTTACAGATGGTTATGGCCTCATGGAAGCACTGACCTGTAAACCTTGAATGGGTTTTGAGGAAGGGGGGAATATGGTTCTTTCCAAAGGGATATTCTCAAAGTCAGATTACTTCCTTGTATGTTTTTTCCATTTAGTTAATGATCAGAACCTGTTTTACAGTGGCTTGAAACACTGAATTACATCAAAAGCTCAACATTTGAACTCACAAAAGAACTTCATCATATGACGATATTAATATCTATGTCATGTACTGACCCACAACGGTATGGCTTCAACTATTTCTTAACTCTGCACCTGATCCAGCTTTTGAATGGATCCATAATCAGTTACAGAGACAGATCAGACCAGGTGTTTTCACTGTGTAGTGCTGTGAGCAACCAGGAGAAGAATTAAGACTATAACCAAGGATATACGCAATCCTGGTCCTGGAGTTCCAGGCTCCTCCTGCCCGAGCCTGATTCAACCTGTTAACTGCCAGGTTTAGTAGTTCGGTTAGAGAAGGGAAATCAGCAGACTATAAGAGAAGCTGACACTCCAGAACCAGAGTTGCCTAGCCCTGGATTAAGAAACACTGGCATAAATAATAAATACTTTAAAAATGCTTCCACTTTTGGATCCTGGCACGCTCACTTGGTGCTCAGGCCCTAATAGCTGCTTTGCTGCTCTGTGAAAAGATCTCTAATTAAATGGGCTATAGAAATACTTTGTCTTGATTTTGTAAAGGCAGTGCTTCTCATAAAACCACGCTATCTCAAATAAATCAAGAGTGCTGCTCCCAGAAGGATTCAAGCCGTTGGAAGAGTTTGAGAGGGGTTTGCATCACCGAGCTTCAAGAAGCAGGAGAGCGTTATTGACATATGTGGATCATGTGGATATTTCCATAGCATGCAGTTGGCGGCTGTAGACAGAAGAACGCGTGCACCATCAACAAGGATCTGGGACTTAGCTCTTTGACCCCAAGACCTGCAACTGTTTACCTCAGGATCAGAGTAACCTACATGCATGATAAGTGGCACTGGTCACTGAAGATGACCAGTTTGGTATGGGTGCAGTATGAATATCGTGGGGGTTATTATTTACTGTCTGCTGCAACAGTCCAGTCTTACCTTGGGTTCATAATGTGCAGCCTGGCTCTGAGCTCGATCCCATGCTACCAAACTAATGTCACCAACTGCCATCATGTCTTGTGAATACAACACGGACATGCCAGACAACCTAATGTGATCTCATTGCCCAGTCTGAGACAATAACATTTCTTTCTCTCTATCTCTCTCTCTCTCTCTCTCTCTCTCTCTCTCTCTCTCTCTCTCCTTCTCTCCTTCACAGGACTTTTTTCTACAAGTCAATAGAGCAAATTATGAACTAATCAGATCTACATTCTCCATGGCTGTAATTCACTTATGGCTCTTTTTCATCTAGAAGCCCATGACTTTGACTTTTTTTTTTTGCACTTTCTACGCAACACAATTGCAGCATTTACCGCTCCGCACTGCTTGAACTTGCCCCTGTGGCATGACTCAAAGCTGAGGGAATGATTAGATAATTCAGTAAGGAGAATTATGGTGTAACTGATTGGGTTAGGAAGAGAGAGCAGCACCACTGTCCCATTCTGACCATTCTGACCATTCTGACCATGCCAAAGAGCTTTAATCCTTCTAATTAGATTTGATTGAATAAGTTGCCTAGAAATTGTTGTGATCATTTGACATTTTTCTCCTTTTTTCCATTTTCTTTGCACAAGGCCTGTTATGTGGGAGCAGAGGCAGGCACTTTGGAAATGAGGTGATCCGTGTCGAGCACTTCTTTTGCGTTGATTTGATGACAGTTGCTAAGCCATGAGAACCATAATACCGTGTTTGTTTCATAAACAAGCCATTTCACTGGCCAGCTGTTGTGAGTGAGCGTGTGTGTGTGCGTGTGTGTGTGTGTGTGTGTGTGTGTGGGTGTGTGTGAATTATTGGAAACAGTCACACTTGCCAGACATTGTTATTTTCAGGAGATCTTAGGCGACTAACATTTGTCTTCATTTGAGATGTAAACATTTTTTAAATAAATCAATTTAACCATGATTTGATCAAAAATGTACTTCTTGGTTGTTGTTTTTTTGGGCTTATACGAACTAAAATCCTGTTGGAAATTGAGCATCCAGAGTGTTTTTGACCTGAAAATGCAACTGATATAATAATATAAAAAATAAAATTAAAAAACAACCTATATGTAATTTATTATTTTTTTAATTTATGCATGTATCAGTATTAACCCTTCTCTGGACTTGTTTTCTAAAATTTGAACACTGTGTGAGTTCAAACACCCCCTCCTTTCTCATGTTCCTCTACAACCCAATATCTGGGTCAGTGGTGTCATCAGCCCCGCCCCCTCTCTCTGATCACTCAGAGTCTGTATGCAGGTTGAGCCTCAGCCCCGCCCCCTCTCTCTGATCAGTCAGAGTCTGTATGCAGGTTGAGCCTCAGCCCCGCCCCCTCTCTCTGATCAGTCAGAGTCTGTATGCAGGTTGAGCATGTACACATGGACAGTAAACATGCACTGGAAGCTCCTTTAAACTGGGATTTAATTCAGCTGATAATAAATACATAAATATTATATGTGTCATGTCTGTAGGTTACTCTGATTCTCAGTTATGAAGCCAAGAAAATGGCATGTTACTGCCTACAAAGTGCAGATCTCGGGTTCTAAGAGTTAACATACTTTCAGAACCATGGTCTCCTCACAGGATGGACAGAAACAGCAGTGGACCTTTCTTCAGACCTTCAGTTAGAGCTTGATTTTCTGTTGTTTCTTAAAGACAGCAGGAAATGGGTTTTTTTTTGTTGTTGTTTTTTTCTGAGTGTAATTCTGAAGGTTGTAATGTTATTCTTTCTGGTGAAGCCCTGCTCAGTGAGCTCGCAGCAGTGGAAATCTAGGAAGTGAAGTTTCAGTAGATTTTCAATCCATCACACCAGGAGGAATATGAATTTTAAGTGAGGAATCACATTTTGTGTATGTGTGTGTGAGTGTGTGTGTAAGAGAGAGAGAGAGAGAGAGAGAGAGAGAGAGAGAGAGAGAGAGAGAGAGAGAGAGAGAGAGAGTTCGTATGTATGTGTGTGTTTGTATGCAGAATGTGTGATGGTTTGATGCATTGCAATGTGATTTCACATGTGTGAAGGCTCAGCTCTGTGGCAGAGATGGATTTGGGTTCATTTTTTCTCTCCCCCACTTCCCTCACTCTGCATTTTCTCCCACACATCAAAGCATTTCCTCCACGGCTTAGGAGTCACACTCTGGTCTCCTCGTCTGAACCAACCTCAGCTACAGTTCAGTCCAAAGAGCACTACTCTGCCCCCCCCAACACACACTACATGACTACCAGAGCAGGCATCATCAGTTCTACTCTATATCAAGGCCAACATTGCTATTAGTGCACAGATACTCTATCAACGGCACTGTCAACCCACCACCAACAGGGGCTTTGTTCATAAGAGATTAAAAGCAGAAAATACCAGATTAATATCAGAAAATCTGCTTAAATTCACTGACAAAGAGATCAAATATGCAGCATTGCTGATAAGAAGCTAATACTGTTCATTCTAGTGGCCAATATATCAGAAATATGAGATCTAGGTTCATGGCATGGACAAAAGTATTGGGATCCTTGCTCATTCATTGTTTCTTCTGACTGTATTAAATTGAAGGTATTCACTGCATTAAGCTTTAGAACTCTGGACCAATTTTGTGGGATGTTTTCATAATTGAGTAAATATCCTCTAAATATCTGTGTCAAAATGCAAAATGCGGATCTCAGGTTCTATTAAAGTAGCTGAATGCATTTGTTCGAAGGGTCGTCCATAAACATTTGGACACACTGTGGAGTCAAACAGTAAAAGCGTGTCCCCTCACAAATATGGTGCTGAATGAAAGTAAGAATCTGCACTTTTGAAAGACCTTCATCATACTTTTACTGTCTTTCATTCATAAATGTGAGATTTAGTCTACACAGTGCAGGCTCAGTAGAACTGCATCTGGTCAATGTTTTGATAGCATTCCCATGCTTTCAATCCAGGGACCATATCCCAGTGCAACTTTAATCCCAACACTTGCCCCTAATCTACAACCCCTGACCCACCGTTCCAATTTTTCCACCACCTCGTCCATTTTCCACAACACATCCACAGCAGAGTCTTCAGTCTGTCAGCAATCGCTCTCAGCTGTGAAACAAAAGACTCAGGAGCTTTTGTGTTTCTTATTTAAGAGTGAACTCGCAGACAGGCATGCAGACAGTGACATTCTGCAGATACAGGCCACCAGGCCTGGCTCACACTTGCAGATGGCTATCTGAGGCTTCTGGACAGCAAACAAACAAACAGAAAAAAAGGGACTTGCTGGACATTTAGGCAGAAGCTTTAAAGTAAGGCTTGACAAGATGTTCATATTGGTCAGTGCTTTTTCACAGGATGCCTCATTTCAAAGGAAAAGCCTTCAGAGCTCACCCACCGAGGCACTGAGCCGGCACTCTGTGAGCTGCTCTGGATACGTGTGCACATGTTGGTCCATGTGTTCACTAAGCCCACAGATGTCATATGTTCCGAGATATGTCTAGCTGCATTATGTTAGGTCTGATGCTGTAAGTTCCTGGTTCTGTCAGTATGATGAAGAAAACTGTTCCAGTAAACCATGACCTTTAGGGACTGTGAGAGAAAACAGTGGAGGAGATGACAGCCTTCATTCCACAGTGCAGCAAACCAGGCGGTCACCGCCTTCACGATATGCCAAGACTTATCCCACCTCCTGGCCTATGGAACACCCCAACACTGAACTGAGAACTGAGAGTTCAAATACAATTTATACACATTGCTTTTAAATGAACATTGACCAACACGTACAGAAGTCACGTCTCTCAGTACGGCGTTGGGTTCAACGCAACATGCCAGACATCTCTGCATGGTTCCTAATGGTGTCCTATGATGATCCACCACATGCAGATTGAATGTTCTCACTCAGTTCTGCAGATGGTGTGGTAGGGGTGGAGTGTTGCTGGAGCGTCCAATAGCATCCCACACATTTTCAATCAGGGACAGGTCTGGAGATGTGAGTGACCACGACATAGTATCTGTGTCTTCAAGGTGAGCTCTTGAGATGGCAGTGGATGAGCATTGTCCTGTTGGAATATCACACCAGAGTGTGTGTTCAGAAAAGGTCGGATCACTGGTTGTAGAACCTCATTAATGTAACCCTGGTCTGCCAAAGTGCCTGTAATGAAGAGCAAAAATGATCTGAAACCATACAAACCTCACACCAGGCCTTCTGGAGGTGTGATGCGTGACAACAAACTGTTGCTTTTTTCGCTGACCACAGCGCCTACACACATGGATTTGATGGTCGTCTCCACCAAGGCAAAAGCGTGACTCGTCAACTAAAGATGACTCAGTGCCATTCTGAGTGACACCACCGCAGCTGTGCATTGCATGATTCCTACTGGGTGCAAACATTTTTTGATGATGATTGTATTACAATATCATAATTGGATGATTGTTTAGAATTGAATGTGTGACAGTCCTTCATATTGGTCTTCTTAACACCTTGTAAGTCCATAACTGAGATTTTCTTGTTATGGATTGATTGTATGACACACTTAACCAGCTGATACCCAGAACCTGTTATTTAATTGCATTGTCTTGGAAATTAGGATCACGTTACCTAAAATAATGTCCTAGACCTCTTTAGAGTAGAACTCTTTCTAGAACTCTAAAGTTGGGAGCAGCCTGGGTGTTAGGGAACAGGTCTGGTGGTTATGGAACCAGCCTTGTGACTGGAAGGTCACTGGTTCAAATCCTGAACTGGCAGGACATGACTGAAGTGCCCTCGAGCAAGGCATTGAACTCCCCAGCTGCTCCCCGAGTGCTGTGGATAAGGCTGCCCACTGCTCACGTGTGCTCACTGCCCCCTGGTGTGTGAAGTGACTAGTGTGTATCACTGTGTATAGATGGGTTAAATGCGGAGGATTAATTCCTGTGTGTGCAAAACACAGTGGGATGAAAAAGTATACTTGTTTACATCCTGTTGCCATCTAGAGGTTATGAGGCTGTAAAGGAAGTGTTACAGTGTCACTAATTTCACACAGTGACTGAATGTGTGAAATTTGGAGTATTTGAGTGAGGCCCATGAGGCACTTCTCGTGTACCCAAACTTTTGACTACCACCTTATAATGAAAAGCCCCACCAGGGCCCCCAAGGGGGATTTTTCTATAACCCATGTGTAGACCATGCAAAGCTCCACTGTTCTCCCCTCTCATGCACTCCTTTCCTGGGAAGAACCTTCGTAGAATCGTTGTGCACACAGTGTTCCTGGTCTCCCCTCTACACCATAAAAAGTAAACTGTGGTGTCTGTCAGAATGCCCTATGTGGGGATGTAAGGGAACAAAAAAGAGTTCCGCCACCACAACAACAAAGTCCATGTCATATATCAGCCAGCCATGTCTGTGCAGAATTCAGAATCGTGCCACAGTGCTGTTGAGGACAGATTGGGTTTGCTCTCAGGATGCTCGTGGCATGCCATTGTTTACCCGCTAGGACAGTATGAGGGTGTGGCACATGAGCTTCTGTGTGTGTGTGTATGTGTGTGTGTGTGTGTGAGTGAGTGCGAGTGTGGAGAAGGTGATGAGTGTGAAGAATGAGGTAAGGAGAGCGCAGTGTAAACACCCTGGTCTGAAAAAGGACGAGTGAAGCCAGAGTAGACACCAGAGGCATACACCCGGCCTCAAGGCCATCAACACACACTGATATACAGTATAGAATTACTGCCCTAAATACAGTGCACGTCGTTATATAGTGCTCGCTCGGCCAACTCTCAGGTGACTAGGTCTGCAGCTCACAGCAGAAACTGCACAGCCTGGGTCTGTAGATAACACACTGAATCACAAGATGATACGCCACTTCAGGAAGCAATTATATTCTTAAAAAAGAAAAAAAAAAAAAAAAAGCTTACACACTCTTACAAAATTACTACTTTTCCAGTTCTAGTGGAAAAGCCCACTCTGGGCAGACATAATGAGCAAATATAATGTGTCTGAAATAGCTTAAATTGCCATTTTGACAGAAGTGTAGTAGGCAGGGGAAGGAGCAGGATAGATATGAAAGAAGCATGAGAGTAAACCCACTTGTGCTTTGTACACTATACACTGCATGAGTCAAATAGTATGTAGTCACCCGCTCACCCACACACCTTCCTTCTGAAAAGAAAAGAAAAGAAAAAAGAGGAGATAAGTTAATATAGAGCCCAGTAATGGCCTTCTGGGAAAGCCTTCTACTTGACGTTGGAGCTCTTCTATGTGGATCTGATTGGATTCAGGGACAAAAGCATTCGTGAGGGCAGGTATTCATGTTGGATGATTAGCTCTGGATCACAAATGCCACACCAACTCATCCCACTGGTTGCTGCTTCAATGCTCAAACACCACAGAGTTCCACAGATCCACAGTGCCCAGTGCTGGAGGACTGCATTGCAACTTATCCAGAATGTAGCAGCATGGCTCGTCTTCAATGTTCCTAAATTCAGTCACGTAACTCCTCTGCTGCGTTCCCTTCCCTTAACTCCATAAAGACATTTGTTTCAACAGGATCTAAGCGTGAGTAACCTCTAGGTTCTAGACTCGCCTACTAGCTAGGGATATTCTGAGTGAACAGCAAAGCACTTTTGTAAGTCACTCTGGATAAGAGAGTCTGCTGAATCCCATAAATGTTAATGTAATATCACTACAAATAACACACACACACACACACACACACACACACACACACACACACACACACACACACACACCGCACCACATCACATTTCACATCACATTTCACATTCTGAAAATGTTTAAGTAACATCATATAACACTGTTGCCATATCGCCCACCTGTAGGTAGGCGTGAGTCATACTGTACTCTTCACTGGTACCAGTATGAACTTCCATTGACTAGTATGAAGCTGGGTTGTAGAGTATGAGAGCAGGAGAACATACAGTTAAGCTCAGAGTTCTGGCCTGAATCGATTTCACCTCCAGCACAAAGGGCTTCCACAGCCCAGCAAGCACGTCTGTCAGGCAATCAGAAAATCTCTCAGGCTTGCAGCAGATCCCGTGTGTGTGTGTGTGTGTGTGGGCTTTTATGCGTGCTGAGGATGACATCATTGTCAGTAATGCACATCTTGTGACATCTGCAGAGAGAGAGAAGTGTGTACGTGAGAGAGAGAGAGGCGAGAGCGAGAGAGAGAGAGAGAGAGAATGTGCACACACGGCGCTGCAAACTCCAGTAGCTAGAAAGAGTTTCATGGCCAGGCACTCTTGTAAGATGTGTCATCACCTGTCAGTAAGTCCACACAGCACCACCTGAGCCTTTCCTCCACATTCATTCAGTATAATCATGCTTTAATGACCTTCCTTCACAGCACGGTGTTTGAATATGTGCAGTACTGGAAGGTCATGGCTGGGAATGAGATTTGAGACGATTTGCTTCTTAGTAAGAAGCTACACCTGCTACGATCACCATACTCAGTCAAACCACAGCATGCAAGCATACACTGAAATGGCATCTAATTATCCAACCTCGTCCAGAAGTAGTGGATGGGCTGAGTCTACTCCTCCACAGATTTATACCCCCCTAACCCATGCCTGTATTGTGCCTTTGTTTATGCTCCCACAGGAGGATGGGTTCCTCTCTTGAACCTTGGTTCCTCTCAAGGTTTCTTCCTCCTAGTCTGAAGGAGTTTTTCCTTGCCACTGTTTGCCCACTGGCTGCTCATTTGAGGCTTGGACCTGGATTTCTGTAAAGCCGCTTTGTGACAACTCCTTGTTGTAAAAAGTGCCATACAAATAAACTTTGATTGATTGATTGATTGATTGATTGATTGATTGATTGATTGATTGAAGCATGGTGCCAACAGGTTGATAGTGATCTGCTAGACAAGCTGTGTGTGTATTTACACATCACATTCACACGATGGTTGCAACTTAAAGCAGCTGAATGCTGCACCGCTCATCACCTACTGACATATAGCTGTTTGAACTGATGATCTTGAAACATGTGTTTACAAATCCCAAAAGGGCCCTTCCTGACTTGTGTAAACCTGAACTCATGCTTCTCAGACCTGCACTGAGCTCCATAGACTTTACAGCTGTACTCTGTGATGGTCCATTCAAATGAGTTGCGTTTTTGCTTTTTCTTAAACACAGGATGTCTTGAATAAGCAGAAAAAAATGTTAAAACCATAGAAAATATAGAGTTGAAATAATATTTTAACAAAGACAATGCAAGAGAACCCTCACTTTCCTCTCTCCTACCATTGTTGATATGCCCTTCAACAAAAAGAGCCAATCAGTTTGCTGCTTTCGCTACAATTACAAAGTCCTGCCCTTCATTAGAATCGGTTGTTATATTTGCTGTGCAATGGTTTAGGATTGATAGTGTGGTGTCACTAAACCTAGAACCACCAGTGGACCACAGGACCAATGTTGATTGGTTGTCATTGTTTGGCGGACCACTCTCAAACCAGCTGTGACACTGCTGTGCCTGAAAAAACAGTTGTAGTACAGCGCGTACTAACATGCCAGGTTCATGTAAGTGCCACACTTCTGCTGAGAAAGGTTAAATAATGGCCAGAGGCAGTTCTGCGGTGGTCCCTATTCAGTGATGCATGAGGCAGAATGCAGCGACAGGTGGGTTACAGTTACAAAATCAACATGCAGTCAAATACAATGTTATTTTATTCACTCCCAGCATGTGTGTATGTATGTAAAACACACACTATATGTCCAAATGTTTGTGGACACCCATCTAATGAATGCATTCAGCTACCTTCACTTGCACCCACTGCTGATAAAGTTGTGCAAATGCACACACGTAGCTTGTCCAGTCCCTGTTGAGAACTACTGCCAATAGAATAAGAACAGATAGCCCTGGTACAGATAGATATGAATGTATGCGGACCATGACTAATACCATGTGTAGGTTAAAGGGGTATAAAGCCCCCAATGTTGAAATGTGAGGCAGTGGAACTGTGTTCTCCGGAATGATGGAGCTCCAGTCAGTACTTTTGGGATGAGTTGTGGAGCTGGGGATGCGGTGGGATTGTGATCATCCTATATCATGACCTCACTAATGCTCATCCCTGAATGTAAGCGAATCCTCACAGCAATGCCCCAGAACCTAGTAGAAACACTTCCTTGGATAGTTGAGACAGTTACTCCAACAACCTCTTTTTAATACCTTTGATGTGGGAAGAATACCGTCCCAATACTTTTGTCCACATAGCATAAATAATGTATACATTTATGCATTACATAACGTTGCTGAAATGATGGGTCTTTAACTGTTTAATGTACACAAACAAACAAACACTACAACCACTCCCACAAACGTGTCTTCCCGGAGGTCTTTTAAAGGCTTCCCCCAAAAGCTCTCACACTCCAGGCTCCATCAAGCTGGTGTGTTAATCAGGGCACTCACTAAACGACTCCAATAAAACAAAAGGCATGGAAGAGCTTAGGCAGCAGAAGCCCTCTCCTGGCCCAGCTGACTGTAAAATACTGGCCTCTAATAGGTTATTGACTATGGTATACGGGACAGGATGACATCATTGGCAGCCAATGGGAGCTGAGGCAGAGCGGAAGATGAGAGCAGCAATTTAAAAATTGCGTTTTGCTGAGATCAGCTTCTCCCATCCCAACAAAAGAGAGGGGAAAAGGGGGACGCAGGTCCGGGAGAGAGAGGAAAAGTGCAGAGAGAGGGAGTGGAGGGAAGGGAAGGCAGAAGATGGGGCTGCAGCCGGGCATGGGTTAGTGCCACTCTCCGAGCATGTGTCTGTGTGTGTCACTGTATCCAGGGAGACTGAAGCCGGAACTTCTTTTCCTGACCACAACTGAACAGAGTGTGTTTATGTGTGTGTGTGTGTGTGTGTATGAGTGTGTGCTATGCTTATTATGCACATATGATGTTATTTGCCCTCCTCTTGCACAAGGATGTATACTATCAGTGCATGGGTTATTGGCTTGTTTGAAGATGGTTGTGAATCTCGTATCTCATCTATTCATTTGGTTCTTCTCCTCTTTTAGCTACAGCCACAGAGGTCTGTAAAATGAAATGCTACAGAATGCAATGAAGCATTGAACTAGAGCATATCTATCAGCATCACACGTTTACACTGTATGCTTATCTGTACACTCCATGGGCATCTGCTTCGGGATGACATCATATATTTCATATAACTGCCTCCCTCACTCTCTCAAAGATGCTCTTCCAAAAAGGCGTAAACCCTGGCTAAAATCGGCCAGTCATCTCCATGACGACACCCCAACGTTTTGCGAATGGGCGGCGGGTAAAAGTGCCCCATGCTGCTTGACTCTGGGTGAGGTAATGTTTTCTCTGGGTTTCTGAGGCCGCTCGACTACGCCACTTCTTGGCCATCCTTTCAAATGGCACCCGTGGTGCGTGAATGCCAAGAGGCTGCAGAGAAGGGACGCGTAATGGGGTGAGCATTTCTACCCTATAACTCGACCATTACATAACGGCAAACATGCGCCACACACACTCCCCGTAAGATGAAAGGAAAAAGCATCACTACAGTTGAAATCTGTTGAAAGCAATCATTCAAAGCACAAAATACAATTTTCACAATTGTCTACATGCCATAAACCAGCATCCTTCGTAAACTTTCTGCAGGAGCTACAAGGCTGATGTAGCCAGCACATCAAGCCTATACCCCAATAAACCCAAATACAAAGCGAGTCTGATATGACTTGACATCCCTTTTGAGGGGAGTGTGGTGACCAACATGCTTAAAAGATAGATGTGAGAAGGTCAAGACCTCTGAAATTTAGAAAACTTGGTCCCAAACATCTTGCAGCTATGGACCTCCTTCTGGTTTAATACAATGCTGCTGGGAAAAAAAGATGAAGGTAACCAGGAGCAATAAATTATTAAAAAAATAGACTGATATGAGCAATATTTATTGATCAACACATAGTCATGTCTCTCAGTATGGTGTCGGGTTTAATGCAAGATGCCAGACGTCTCTGCATGAAGTTGTAGAGGTTCCTAATGGTGTCCTGGATGATCCATCCCATGCATCTAAAATATTGTCACTCAGTTCCTGCAGATGGTGTGGTAGGGGTGGAGTGTTGAGCTTAGCATCTCACACATTTTCAATCAGGGATAGGTCTGGAGGTGCGTCTAGATGCTGAATATGTCATGAATTCTTCATGACAATCTTGCAGTCATGTAATACTGGATTCGTTCTGAGTGCAACTATTTTTTGAATGATTTGAGTATTATATACACAGTCTAATGGTTCAGATGTTCTTAGGCAAATATGGACCATCATATTTAACTGATGGGACCACAAGCTCTTCTCCAGTCCAGAGGTGCTAATGGAGCTTCACTGGAATAATCAGGGTGCTCTGTTACCAGATTCATGACCTTGTTTGCAGTTTTTGAACTTGATTTAAAAAGTAAAAACCCTACTGATGTCGTATCACGGTTCCCTAGAACGGCCATAGATCCCTTGGCTATAGCCCGCTCTAGGGAAATTAAAGGGATGCATTGCTTCAAGAACCTTCTGAAGAACCCTTTTCTTTCAAGAGCATGGATGTGAAGAATCTGCACACCTTTAAATGTTGGGTACACTCGGAAATCTCAACAAAACGTGGATACATATCATGCAAGGAACCTGTAAGACCAAATTTTCTTTAGCTTCCAATAGACATTAGCGGCTTTATCCCTGTAGATCCAGTGAACAATCCCTTAAACAGCTTTGGCATGTATGTATGACTTGTACTCCTGTATGCACATAATGTCAGAGCTCATAAGTCAATCCACTCTCTCCTGCTGGATGTGTGCATTTACGAGTTGCCCTAGGCGGTTACATGCGTGCTTCTCAGTTAAGGTAGTGAGCTGCTGAGTGGATGTGTCAGCTACATACATGTCAGAAGTTCTAGGTGCAGTGTACGTGCAGTACATTTATTCATACTGTATTAGGATTTTCCGTCTGCATATCTAATGCACACACTGTACATTAAATGTGCAGGCTGTGAAGGGGAGTCTACTTTGTATCACATATTTGTTTTATATATATATACACTCACTTTAGTCCTCTTGCTGTATGACCTATCAGGCATTCGTCAATGGAAAGGTACCACCATGGGATCACTGGAAAAAGGTAGGTATGGAGCTACAGTTTATGTATATGTATCTATATACAGGACAGCATGTGGCCTTATTCGTACATAATTCTGTGTATATTATTTGTATACATAAATATTATAGATATTGGGACTGGATACACTTGAACAGACTTATAGTGCAGCTGCCATTATAAAATAATCTGCTGATCTGGACACAATTCTTTGAGACTGACAGACTGAACTGACTGAATTTGGACTAGTTTCCCACCCTGACTTGGACTAGTGGCCCACCTGCAATCACTGTCTATGTAGTAATTAATATGGACCCTAATTATCTGCTTCTGTTAGTATTATGACCACCATCAAAGTATCATCATTACTCCAATACAGCATTACAGCAGATGTGGTGGTCCAGTGTCCCCTTATCCATGATGTACGAGTAGCTTGACCAGAGGAGGATGAGTCCCCCCCTTGTGAGTCTTCTTCGTGGGGGATTCTTCCTCCAGCTCTGAGGCGATTTTCCTTGCCACCCCGACCAGGGGGTTTATGTCTCTATCCTTTATGTTTCGTGAGGTGTTGATCTTCTTATATTTGATTTCTGTAAAGCTGCTTTGTTACAACATTCGTTGCTGTACAAATAAATATGATTTGTTTACACCTGGCATTAAAATGTGGATCACATTTGGATTCCCCTTGTCCGCAAGAAACCCCAAGAAACAGTGGGTTTGAATTACAATCAGACCACTCAAACTACATTCAGAGGTGGTCAGGGACAGATTTCTCCTCTTGCACACTCTACCTCAGTGTGTGTGTGTGTGTGCGTGTGTGTGTGTGTGTGTGTGTGTGTGTGTGTTCCAGAGAGAGTTCTTTTGTGGTGTAAATAGTTCTTTGAGAACCATTGATTGTTTCACTGGGTTTGGAGAACCCCACGATTCCCTGAGCAGTTCTCAGAACAGGACAGAAACCATCATTTATAGGAATTAAAATGGAAATGATGTAAGTGGTGAGTATAATTGGACGTCATCTGTTCACACTGGGAATGCATAGTAGCATCAAGTGTAGACGGAATCCACTCAAAGTATATCCAGATACTATCCGGATACATACCATAGTGTGTAAAGCACTCAAGCCTGCCATGACACTATCATGTTTATTCCAGTGTCCATTTACCTTATAAATTTTCTGGTGGTCCATAACTATTGGATAACTTTGGATATTTCTAGCCCTTTCCATTTTCAGAATGAATTATTTTGATCAGACATGCATACATTCAGGCAAGCAGACGTCAGTATCACATGTGTTCAGGTGTGAGTATCTACGGACATCTGTGGAGGAAAAGAATTAAAGGCATATGCTTATAAGGGTAAGTTCGCTTTCTACTCCTGTGTCTGTGCTGCTCTGTTATTTTTGGAAATGGTGCAGTCGAAAAAAGTACAGAGCCAGAGCACTCCCTTGTGGTGCTAAACTGAACTTCAACTCAAACTTTCAGCTCAACTTTCACAGCACTGCCCATACGAGCCTGCTCTGATTATTCTTTCACATTGCTTTATGAATTAGTCTCTTGAGTGACACTCTCGCTTGACACTGTCCTCACAGTGCTTTGAGCTTTGAAAAGGATCAGTCGATGAGCCTCAACCTTTGTGCTTCTGTAACAAACACCAAGGCTGCACCCAATTGCATACTACACACTAACACTATAAAGTACAGACTATATACTATATGTATTATCCTTGCTTGTCCCTTTTAAACCCACTGACCGTACAGGAGCACTCTGTAGTTCTAAAATGACAAACTTTAATCCAGAGCAGACACATCAAGGCTGCTGGAGTGTTTAAACACTGTGTCCACTGTCCCCTGTCTATTAGACACTCCTACCTAGTTGGTCCACCTTGTAAATGTAAAGTCAGAGACAGAAGCTCATCTGTTGCTGCACAGTTTGTGTTGGTCATCCTCTAGTCCTTCATCCTTCACCACCCACATGAAACCTGCTCTGTGATGGTCCTGTGGGGTCCTGACCATTGAACATCAGAGTGAAAGGAGGAGAATAAAGTATGCAGAGAAGCAGATGGACTACAAAGTGCTCCTCTATGGTCAGTGGAGCTGATATGATGGACAGTGGATGTAGAAACAAGCAGTGATATGTTATGGCGCTATAATGTTATGGCTCACCGGTGTATATTGTGTACTGTATATGAGCTCTTGTCACCTTGTGTTTAAGGTTGTAGTAACTCATGCTCCAGCAGATGGTGTTGCATGAGGACGATAAGACTATAAATACCTGCAGAGTGTGTGATTCTACAGGAAATGCTCCTCAGAATTGGGACCGAAAGACAAAGTGAGCAAGGACCTCCTGCATGCTACTCTGCTCCGTATCTCGATGGTCTGCAGTTCCAAGTGGACCTTTCAGAAATTGGTTATGAAGGACCTGCATTGACTGCTAGATGCAAGCAAAGCGATTTTTATTCACAGCCACCAAACACTCTGGTGGTCTCTGGACGTCACACTCGCATTTCAGCCAGAATTCTTACAAGACTTTCCCATAGACTGGGATTTCTGCCACTGCTACAATACTTAACTACTAAAACCAGTTAGAATGAGTAATTAGTACACAATTCAGACATGCCTTATGACTGGACAGTGGGTGATAAAGCAAATCTGCACTCACCTGCTTCCAGAGCCTGAAGTAATTCAGGGGGTCCAGTGGAAGCAGGAGGGGTCCTGTAGAGTGGCTCGTTTTCCCAGCCTGAATTAAACATAAATACAATAATAAAATACAAAACAGATGTAGTGGAAAAATCACACCGAGCAGACTCTGGATATAACTCAGTTTCCATAGGCTTCCATAAAGGTTAAGATAAGGTCTATGTGAGATAAAATAAAGCTGGACCACCTTCACCAAGTACAGAAAACACAGCATATTGTGTGTATTTTGTAGGTCTGATGTCTAGATGGCTACCATTGTTTGTACCACGATTATAGACGTTTATAATGTAGGAAAGCTGATCTGGGATCAGCACATTTTACATATCACTAAATAACAATCCATGTCCTGGAGAGTCTGATCTGAGATCAGGTGTTCATATTCCAAAACACTTGTAGTATTACTAATACACACATATGGACAAAAGTAATGGGACACCTGCTCATCCATTTTTATCTTCCAAAAATCAAGGGCCTTAAAAAGAGTATCTAGGGAAGGTGTTGTTCTAGATTTTCTTGACTTTGAGGATCTGGTTGCATTCAATGACAACAGTGATAGTGTGGTCAGCATTTTGAATTGCCACCAGCTCACCTCATCCCAAAAGTACTGGATGGAGCACCATGCCTCCAGAGAACACGGTTGCAGTGCTCCACAGCTCAGCATGGAGCTTTATCCCACTCCTGACATCAGGCCTGGTGCCAATAGGTTCATATTTATCTGCTCCACAGAGTCCTATTCTATTGGCAGTAGTTCTCTATGGGGACTATTCAAGCTGTGTGCATTTGCACATCTGTGTCAGCTAAACGCCTTCATTAGAAGGGTGTCCACAAACATTTGGACATATAGAGTAACTGTGTCTGCCTGGTGTGTTAGCATGCCAGTGCTGTTTAATGAGCTCACCTGGTCTCTCCAGAGCCTCAGTCAGTCTGAGCACCACTGCTGGGGCCTGGTCCGGCACGGCACACTGCTCCACAGCATCCCCCAACACACAGCCTGTCAGAAAGAGAGAGAGAGAGAGATTAACTATAGACATCATCCATGCTCTTTCCATTATTCACAAGAGCTGGAAACAAAGAGAGCACGCGGCAGACGGAGGGAGGTGTGAGATATCCCACCACTGATGAACGGTATTCCCTGATTAGCTGCCTGCCTGTAACCCCCCTATGCAAGCCTTCCCCAGGGAAAACCTGGCTGTTATATTCAAACTGGCATTATACATACACAATGCAATGCCCACACACACACACACACACACACACACACACACACACACACACACACACACACACACACAGCACTCTGGATCAGTCCTGTACTCTAATGGCGAGTGCCAAAGTCCATCACAATGCCTGCACATAATGCTTTATTTTGGTGGGGAGGGGGAGAACAAGGAAGGGTATCGCAAAATCATAATATTACAAAAATAAATAAATTAAGACCATTTCTATTGGTTTATTCACTGTGATATGTGTGTGATATGTGTGATATACAATCCTGTGATCAATTCCTGCTACTTGAAAATAGTATGAAGAATCATGAAATCACAGTTCCAGACTCCCCAGAGGGCTGTACACATTGAAACAATGGATACAGGAAGTGGAAAACCACTCTTCCTGTCTCTAGCTCCCAACAAGAAGGAGGGAGAAATAAGAAAGACAGTGAGAGAAGAGAAGCACCGCCAACATGTTGACAGTTCTACATTAAATTGAAGCCATATCAAGGCCATAGAAAGCCACAGTAGATCAGGTGTTAGGGCACCCCATATTTGGGACAAAAGTTTGTGGACACAGCTGTTGAGCATCCCAAATTGTGGTCAAAGCTTTTTGGAAAAAAACCCCTGCTGAGCTCCAATCACTCGTAATTTCAGAGTTCACAAGAGGGGAAAGATACCATCAATGGGTTTCCCGTCTTCAAATCTCACAGGATGCTCACGCAGTCAGTGGACTATGGTTACCACTAGAATATAACCTTAGACAACAGTTGTAATCCACATAGATTTCTCACAGATTGTAAAAGATTGTTGACTTATTAATAAAATACAATTTCAAATCTGGATCTGTTTCTATTTCATTGCACGTCAATATACAATAATCGGAAACCAGTATGAATACCAGTGTCGTCTCCTCATCAGGCTCTTTTTAAACAGTAACACCAGTGTTCCATTAGCACCTCCTTCCTCTGTGCTCTTCAGGGTTCAGAAGGAGTCGCTTCTGGTGGTTGTGATGTAATCAAGCAGGTCATTTTATGTAAAAATCCATAACAACATTATTTATTCTTTATATTTTTTATGAAAAAAAAAATTAATAAAATTGCACTTTTCTAAATTATTAGTCACAATGGGGTTTCAAAACATTTCATGGGTTGTAAAGAACTGAATTTGCCGCATTAAGAGGTCACACATTGAAATCAAAAGCTGTTTCAATCACAAACAGGTCAAGTTCCATGTTAACATGGGACCCCTTCTTTGAAATCACCTTCTCAATTCTTGCATCCATTGGACATTTGTACACAGTTTCTGCTTGAATGTCTTTACAGGTCAAAATAGCTTCCCAGAGCTGCGGTTCTGATGTGAACTGCCTCCCTCACTCAGATCTTCTGCTTGAGGACACACTAGGGTTGAGGTGTCTTGTGAAATATCTAAGGTTTTCATACCTCGTCCAAGGTATTACACTATTTGATGCATTTCAGCAGCACGGAGATCCCTTTTCTTTCCCATATTGCTTGAAATCTGCATAATAGTGTGAAACATCTTTTAATTGGGCTCATCTGCCAAAGTAATTATCACAAGTGTCTGAGATTGATTTCAGTGATCCAAAGAACCCTGAGACACAATATCATCCACGAGTTTAAATGAAAAACAACAAAAAATATATCTTTATGACAAATTTAATTTGCAATACAATTTGGAATGTGAATTTGGACAGTGATGCATCGTTGCCGCTGCGTTACCACACTAGATTCCCGCCTCCTTGCACCAGCTATGACCCTCATGCAAAATTGCCGGACCCCTTTTTTAAGCCAGACCCCTCATCCCTGCTCAGGTCACCTGAATTAAACCTACTGCTATTGTGAGACTTACAGCAAGCAGACATTATTTTGGTGTAAATTCCAACATTATTAAAGTCACAAACTAATACATGTTTAAGTAACTTCACTGCTGGTGCCCTTTAACTGACCTTTGATTTCAGGAGAAACACTTATGAGCAGGTGTCCATACATTTATGCATCCATGCATGTGTATGCGAAGGTAGTCTCTGACACTAACTAGTGTAATTTACACAGTGGCACAGTCTCTGAAGTTTACTACCGAGTGCACAGTACAGTTTCTAACAGTGTAACTACTTCTAACATGTCCTTTTGTGACATTTGTGGATTCTTTGTACTTTAGACTTGACATCAGACTTGCTCGCAAATGTGTGAAGCGTGTGAAGCGTGTCTCTGCCGCTGGGCCAGTGGCACTCACGGACAGCGGCAATGTCTCTCTCATGCTTTGGAGGAGAAGATGCTGCTGACATGTTGTTCTGAGTGGACAAGCAAAGTCCGAAGTCATGAGGTGACTTTTAGAAGAAGTTTCAACCACTCACCTGCCCTGCAGCAGTATGCACATCACACACACTTGTGTGTGTGTGTGTGTGTGGGTGGGGGTGTGCAGTGCAGTCTATAAGTAATTAGATAGTAACATGCACAACAGCATGTCAGCAACACCTTCACTACAGCATGGCAGAATCAGGACTGCCATGTCTCAGTGCCACTGGTCCAGCAGATTGGACACACATCACACACATCTGAGCAAGTCATATCTGATTGCAAACAATCCATAAAGGTCAAAAAGGGAGGACAGGCACTGTTCACGCTGGTATTTAGGCCATGGCCTGTACTAGTTAAATTAAAGGGGCTAGTTCTTGGGTTCTAGAGTCTACATGAATCAGCCATGAAATTATGAGACATCATTGTCTCCATAATCTTTGTCCATTTTATCAGCTCCTCTTACCATACAAGAGCACTTTATTATTCTATTATTATAGAATGTAGTCCATCTGTTTCTCTGCATACTTTATTCTCCTCCTTCTGTGCAGAAACAGATGAGCTTCTGTCTCTGACTTTACATCCACAAGGTGGAGACACTAGGTAGGAGTGTCTAATAGAGTGGACAGCGAGTGGACACAGTGTTTGAACACTCCAGCAGCACTGCTGTATCTGATCTGTTTGTATCAGTGCAGTGCTGAGAATGACCCACGCCCCACATATACCTGCCCTCTGG
Organism: Acestrorhynchus altus; assembly: GCA_034509495.1. NCBI lineage: Eukaryota > Metazoa > Chordata > Actinopteri > Characiformes > Acestrorhynchidae > Acestrorhynchus > Acestrorhynchus altus. The sequence goes on along the minus strand of CM067504.1, from coordinate 5,235,722 downwards.
TGGTCCTGATGTGGTGTTAAGGGCAGTCATCTTCGTAGTCGTGCGTTCTATTGGTTAATCTGTCTTACCACGTTTCATTCCTATTGGTTAATTCCTTTTGGGTGCAACTATCTTTTTGATGATGAGTGCTACAGAAAATCATTGTGTTTTGAAATGACAACTTTGCAGGCAAGAGAAAAAAAAATATCCCAGGTCATTTCTAAGCATTTCTATTGGTTCGTTCTTCCTAAAATTCTGAGACAATATGAAGAACAACAAAAAATGGAGATCATGGTCAGCAGATAGCAAAAAGATATAGCACAAACCCAGATCCTATGATTTGCATGAAGCCACATTTTTGACAACAAAGCACGCTAAGATCTGGGAGATATTAGATCAGTGTTTCTCAACCTTGTTCCTGGAGGCACCCCTGCTCTGCACAGCTTTTTCAGAGCTTACCCGACTCCCAGCACACAGAATTCAACTAATCAGCTCATTAAGAAGCCCATTAGAGTAGCATGGGGAGATGTGGAGGGCAGGGGTGCCTCCAGGAACAGGGTTGAGAAACACAGCATTAGATGGTAAGAAACCATGACATTTTGGATGCGGGAGGAATGGACATCGAAAGGGAAGGCTTGTGGGGTAAAACTAACAAAGGACATCCAGTCTGCTCCAAACCACCAGAAGGACTACTGGGACACAACACTGATGTGTACAGGGCTCATGCTAACTCCCGTCCACTTCCCGTCCACACTGCCTTGGAGCAATGGAAGAGGGTCACATGGTACATTTCACCTGGGCGAAAGTTTCCAAGAGTCGTGGATGTCAGTCCTGCTTAACACAGAAAGCACTTGCAGCTGAACCACACAGGGGATGTGTCAACATCATTATTTTTCTGTCAAAAAGGTACAGAGCAGAAAGGTTAGCCCTCAAAACCACGACGTTTGCACAACCGAACTGTGAGACGCGGCTTGTTGCGTGACATTTACATAGATAAACATTCCATTAGCATCCCATTCGCATGTGCATAACAGGGAGCAATCCTGGGAGAAGCGACAGTGTTTTCCCACTCGCCTGTGTGGAGCGAGGACAAGGGAATCGAGATGCTCCTGGATTTCTGTGTGGGAGCCTTCAAGGGCCCTCCTTAGCAACAATGTTAATTATCTCTTCCTTTTCCCCTCCATATTTCATAATTAGGGAATATTTGTTTTTCAACTGAGAAGCATCTGCTGACAGCAGGAAAGGTTGTTGTTTGGGACTGTCGGCCTCGCTACAATACTAATCACCGCAGCAGTGGCCCTGACACTCCTGGAGGAGCCTCTGGCTGATTTGATTGACTTGCCAGATTGAGCAGGAACAGGATCTGTTGAAAAGCGTCCATTAACATACATGCGGAAAAGTTGGACCCGGGCAAAGTTTCTGTAGCTGGGAATCGACCACAATTCCGAACAAGGGACGCGAATAGGAAAACCACAGTGCTGAAACGAACATCGTGGAAATGCGGAACTCGACGCGATTGTTTAGGTAATAAAAAGGAATAAAGGCTGAAAGAGGGATTTGGGGGATTGGGGGATGGAGTGGGGGATGCGAGGAAGAGTCAAGGAGATTAATCGCATAAATACCTGGGAGTCTTTTGATGCAGGTGGCAAAGGGAAGGAGGCTGGGATTACATATGTTAGCAGTGGAGCGCATTGGTATTCCGGCTGCGCCGAGCACATTTAATTGCTCCACATCCCGCGGATCTCTCTACGGACCCCGAGAAGGCATGGCTTATGAATGAGCAAAGAGGTAACGGTGTTGAGTTAGAATCATAATACACTCTCTCGCTCCCTCTGCCTCTGCCTCTCCCTCGTTGAAGCATCCCCCCCACACTTCCCTGTGTTTCTGATTTGAGGATACGAATGACAGGCGAAATCAAACAAAGTCAGACTTGTCATAGGAAACAGAAAGCCTGTACGTCTGCACCATCAGTTAGGCGTAGAGGGTTTTATGTGTGCGCACAGCGACAAAAAAGCAAACCCTTTCCATCGGAGAGCTGTGTATTTTCTGTACAGTGGCATGATTAGCATTGCCGTCACAGCTCATCACCGGAGCAATTCCTCAGGAGGCGGGCGGCTCACTTTGAGTGGGCCCAGGCACCACTAACCCTGCTGCAGGAGCGCCTGCCTGACTGAACAATGCCTTCGCTACGGCATGCACCCCAGCAGAATTCAAACACACTAACGTGGTCATGTGCTCTTCAGATCAGGGAGCTCCGAGTTCTATCAATAATGTCAGATCTGCAGGGTTTTTGTGTTCTTTTGTGCGTTAATTGTCATCTTGGTCGCACAAACAGAGCTCCAGTGTCAGGAACCAGCCGTCCATGTCAACCCCAAGCACATTTGTTTTTCATACTGGTTTTGTGTAAAGACTATTCCTACTGGTTTACCAACGGCTACAATGTCATATCTGGGAAAACATGATCTACAGCATGTTCGATTGGAATTGGAGCATGACTTTTTCCGCAAACAACAATGGCTTTCCAAACCCCTGATTGCAGCTTTAACTGAAAACATAGTGCTTTAGTAATGACGATGATCGGGTTCAGGGGTCCAGGAGAGCATAACTGGCCTTGCTCTCTGACCTTGGAGCACAGGGTGTATTTTTGCTGATGTAACAGAATCGGTGATTATTGTTCTCCTCCAAGCATCTTGAATGGTAGCACTGTGTGGAAGGGGTGACCTAGCTCAAAGATGGGAATTGGTGCCAACTAAACAAAATTTGGAGAAAATTAAGAACAAATAAGTGAATTCATCAATAATCAAAATTCATAATAACATGAATATCATTTTTCCTGGCGTTCCCCAGACCTGAATGACAAATCTGACCATTACATTTGCCTGCAAAGTAAGGGTGGGCAATATATCAGAAACATCAACATATTTGAAACTATGCCATAGGGGCCTAAATTGAATTCAAAAATATCTTAATTATGCAGTAGAAAAATCAACTTAAGGTTAAAGGTAGCACCCCAAAGACTTTCTATTTCACCCCTTAAAACCCCTCAGTGTCACTACTGGACTTAGTATAGACCACCAATCAGAAATTTCCAGCCAACAGCGTCCTGTGAGCCCTGATGAAGGACAAGAGGATGACCAACACAAACTGGGCAGAAACAGATGAGCTTCTCTGACTTTACACCTACAAGCTGGAGTGTCTATAGAGTGGACAGTGAGGGGACACTGATTAAACACTCCAGCAGCACTGCTGTGTCTGATCTACTCATACCAGCGCAAAACACACTAACACACCACCGCCACGTCAGTGTCACTGCAGTGCTGAGAACGACCCACCACCCACATAAAACATCCTGAAGCATTGCAGATCATTGGTGAAAGGAGGAGAACATAGCATGCAGAGAAACCACAGTCTGTAATGATAGAACTACAAAGTGCTCCTTTGACAGACAGTGAGTGCAAATATGTGATGATGTACTTTAATCATATCTTGTGTCATCATTCCTATTAAGGATATTGACATGTGGGTTTTGAGTCGTATCACCCAGCTGTACCAGGAACAGTAAGGAGGTAATGATGCATTAGTAGCAATTACATAAAAAGGAAACAGGCATATGATACAAAAATGCATGGTCAAAATGACCTCCACAGCATATTTGAATTAGTGGTTAATGTCCACTGTTAGTGCAATAATAACGGCTTGTGAGCGAATGGAGCAGGGAGCTTTCAGATAGCAGGAGCTCTATTGTTACTGTACAGGCTCTAAGTGCAGCAGCCCCAGTGCTTTCAGAGAACACAGGAGCCTAGCAGATGTTATCCGTTTTCTATTAAGTGGACAGAAAGCAATTTCTCAGCCTTTCATTGCCGCATGTGAGTGTGTGTGTGTGTGTGTGTGTGTGTGTGTGTGTGTGTGTGTGTGTGTTTAACGAGGCAGCCCTGCTGTGGTCAGGGTGACAGGGAATTACTGGAAGAATCAGCACTTCTGCACAAAGCCATTAAAGTGGGCAAAGGCAGGGGTCAGCCCACTAAGAGCATTTGGGGTACAAGCGCTTCATACACAAACATTGTAATAAATCCCCTACTTTCCTTTCTCTTCCTCCTTATTCTCTCGCTCCTCGCAGCCTCAGAAGAAGCGTGCAGTGAAGTCCGCTCACATAAGCCCGCTGGCACTATTAACACAGGGCTGCAAACACTCCACACGTCCTCTGGAAATGTTGTGCAGAACACCCAGGCCCTCACTAGGGGGAGTCCCAATCTCTGCTGACCATATACAGTCTTCCTTTGTGTGCTGCAGAGAAAGCAAGTGAAGCAGTATGGGAGGACGGAGAGCTTTACTCGGGCAGCTCGGAGACAAAGGAACAGAGTACGAAGAACAAGTGTACACTAGGTTCAAGTGTACACTATATGTCCAAATTGGTTTTTTTTCACACCCCTTCAAATGAATGCATTTGGCTACTTTAAGCAGCAACCATTGCTGACACAGATGTGCAAATGCACACACAGCTTGTCCAGTCCATGTAGACAAGTATTGCCAATAGAAAAGGACATAAATATGAACATATTGGCACTATGCCCAAAGTCAAGTGTTGGAATTGGAATTATTGTGTTAGGGAGTTGGGGATGTAGTTATAGCGAACATAGTAAATGGGTCTTGCATTGGAGATAAGGTTCTTGGAGAAACCAAGCCCTTCATCAGAGGTGCATCACTATGGGAATTTTTCGATGGGCTTGAAGGGGCCTTATGCTACATCTTCAGAAAAATAGACTCTGAAGCCATCCTTCAGTGTCGCAAAGAGGTCCATCGAGCCAAGCACAGTGAGGGTAGTGGAGCTGTAGTGAAGCAGCAAACGAGTGGAGGGTGAGGAGTCTGAATGACGGCAAGAGTTGGGTGAGGATCATGTTGGCTGTAACAGCCCCTGAAACCCACCCCCTCTCTTTTCTTTGCTCAGGTCACACTGGGGTTAAGGACTGAAGCTCTTAAGGCCTGTATACGGTCCCATATTTCAATTCCTGACATCAGATAACTTCATTTCATAACAGCGACTGGAAGTCGAGTGTTGATGTTAATAACCATTAATTGAAGGAGTTAACCCCAAGGGTGTATTAATCTGTGCAGACTTCTTCACTCTCATAAATATGCAATGTAAACATCTGCACTGTAGTGCGTATGGAATAATTCAAAGTTTCTAGATACATATTTACACGATTTATAACTAAATAATATTTAGTTCATATATATTTCCATGATATGGAGGTGCTGATACTTCCTTACAGAACCAGGCTCTTGAAGGTTCCTTGCTCCTTGGCTCCCCGACATTTGGAAAATGTAATTGGTGTGTTGAGGAACCCTTTAAGGGCACACTTTACACATTTGTTGACAATCTGAGAGATGCAGAGCTGGTACTAAAAGTGAATAAAGCTCGTGGACGGAGGTGGTAGAGTAACATTACAGGAGTTTACACTCATTTTCCTTGGGTTGCAGTGTTACGCAGTTCCCACAAATGATGTCATGGCTGCTTCAGCAGAGTTACATAGCGCAGTTATCAACGTGATGAGCATGGAGCAGTTACGACAGAGATGCCATTCTTTCTTTTATATCTGTGGAGCGTCAGAATTATTTTGAAGCTATTTAAAGCTGTAATTATAATTATTATGAAGATGTGACCTCTGAAATCATGGCTGGTTATGTTGAAAGTCAATGCAAAGTTGCACTGCACAATGACTTGCTTGAGACACGTTAGTTCAGGTTAAATGAATGCGACCCTGATATCATTTGTAGGCTTCAACACTGTGCGAGTCTTCCCCCGTTGTGTAAGAGTACAGTCAGTAGAATATCTGCAGAGAAGGAATATGTAAATTTGCTGTCTTTCACTTGACAGGCCCTACAAAAACACCAACATGCATTATGAATATTATATATGCACATAACAACCAAATAAAACCAATTATTTATGCTCATGCCAGATGTGAGTAAAGACACATTAAATGAACATGACATGCAGATAACAGTGTATCATACCACCACCCTACACTTTATTAACTCATACAAGTCAGTGCTTCACTTTATCTTCACTTTGCTGATGCCACTACCCAGATGTTGCTGTGAGGATTTGGTGGCATCCAGCCACTAGCGAGGTCAGATACTAATGTTAGATGATCAGCCCTGCATTGCCACTCCAGCTTTTCCCAAACAAAGCACTGAAGGTAGGGGAGGGGGGGGGTATATTTCCCTAGACAACACTTAGCACCGAGCATGGTGACCTTAGGCTCATGTGTGGCTGACCCAGAGTGTCTTACTCTATTTGCAATGCTTTTCTTTGGAGATTATACAAGCTGTGTGTGTGTGTCCTATTGATCACCTGCTTCAGCAATACGTGCTGAATACGTACTGAATTCACAGTGGTGTCAGCATTTTAAAACATGACAAATTATAGAATTTAACTGATGTAAAATATTGCTTTTCTTCAAGTAACATTATTATTTAAGTGTGCAATTTGTTTCATGCAGTGTATTTATCAGAGTTTATATATATATATATATATATATATATATATATATATATATATATATATTAATGCTGTTGGGAAGGAACTTAAAGGTTAGCAGGAACAATACACTGATATGATCAATATTTATTGATCTACACATACAGAAGTCATGTCTCTCAGTACGGCATTGGATTTAATGCAACATGCTACCAACACAACAGCATGAGTCAGAATGGAAAGTATGCGCAAGGGGGCGATGTCTGGTACATCGAGAAGGCCTGTCGTTGTTTACGTCTGCTGAGCATAAACCATGATTCATTCATGTCTCACAATGTCAAACCTACCCACATTATGGGTGCCACTATTTTATGATGATGAGTGTAATATAGTAAAATTAGTATAATATAGAGTACAGTAGTATAGTATGATATATTTATACAGTAATATATGTACATTTGTGAGTTAAATAAGAATAAAATGACTTAATTCTACAAGATAATTGAGCACAAATAGAGTAAATACTAACCTTTTCAATAAGAAAAGTCAGAACTGCTCTCAGATCAGCTGAAAAAGGGTAAGGGCCTTAAACCTAGTCCCTTCTGTCTGCTGAATGAGACCGTGCTGTGGGCTAAAATGCCTGGATTACCTCATTCTGCCTCGAAAATGTGATTTAGTTTGGTATGGGGCTCGCTGCGTTGATTACATAAATCCTGTGGAGCACATTGGATTCAGATAAAGGGAAGTGATCTCTCCCCTGAGTCGAGACAGAGCTGCCAGGAGGACCACTGTGATGGTCAGACAGCTGAAGCCTTGCAGCTATGCTGTACTGCCAACAACTTCTAAATCCAACTCTAGCTCTAAATCATCAGCCTGTGTGTTTATTTTTGGACTGTTCGTTGTCTGGCCATGGGTAAGAGGTTCCAGTCTGAATGTTAAAATTACTGCATAAAAACACAGTCTGTACATCAATGTAAATCAGACTGGAACCTTCAGTCCCACTGTAGCGATACACTCGTCATGCTCCTCTGTTTAAACTCGTAGTCAATATTCAATTTAATTAAATCCTCTTCTGACACCAAATTTGGAGAATCGACCAGGACAAGTCTGATGCCCACAGATACATTTTCACTTCAGCTACTCGACGAGCTCATAAAGCTAAAGAAACTTAAATGACATCAGTTAAAAAGATGCAAAATTCATGCCTAAATCATCACATTCTCAAAACGAGTGACACTGTATGACACGATAAAAGAGTGCAAAATTTAAGGCAATAAGCTTTTGTTTATATAGAATATACGGATATAGTCTATTTCCGTAACATTAAACTCATGGATTTTAGTCTATTGTACTTTTGTTTTTAATTTTATGTTAGTTTACTAATTACATTGTAATGACTTTAGTGCTGATTCTATGTACAGCATTGTGGTCAACACAAGTTAAAAAAGTGCTTTATAAATAAATATGACTAACTTTTTTAATTTTAGTAAAAATATTTTGACTACTTTTAATTTATTTTACACCTTTTAAATACTTTTACAATTAATTATTACAATTATTAATAATTATTACTAATTCAGTACATTTTACTCTGTGGAAATTTAATGTATTTATCTATTGTTAGTAATAATACTAGTACACTTAGTAATAGAGTACTATTATACATGCAACAAAAAATGTAATATTATGAAAAAATGTGTTTTGTTCATAATTTAAATAAAAGGGAACAATTTCATCGATTTATTCATATATTTAAAGTAACATGGTGACAGACGGTGAGTATTAATTTCAAATTTCCTTGAGAGCACTGCCAGAAATAAAACAAAAAAGAATTGAAATTATTCACTTTACATATAGTGAATATAAAAACTGAATGAGAATGTAACTTGTTTAACTATTTGGCTTTTTGGTAACATTATATTGATCAATGTTTTTTTTTTTTTTACTAAATAATAATAATAATAATAATAATAATAGGAATTTCATAGTGCCCTATTTTCGACGTAGCATTAGACTCAGTATAGGAAAATGATCATATGACACTGCCAACTTTTATTATTTTTTATAAAAATAAAAGTGCAAATTATCATCATTCCACCAGTTCTGTTACAAAATACTCATCAAGAATCCTTTTTAATAATTGATACAATTTATGAAATACACTGTATCTCACTGTATCTTTAAAGTCCCTTCAACTGTCCCTAAATCAACAGTAACTTGCAGATCTACTATAATGTAAGAGCAGTAAGAGCCCTTCAGCTCCGGACCTTTCCTGGAGCTGCTAGACTGAGCACAGGACCTGTGTGCCGAAACCAAACACCCTCCTGGCTTGAGCAAACACACACTCCAACTCGGTGTGTCAGTGACCCTTCACACAGTCACTTTCCATGCTGAGCACAGAACCCACTGCAGCACTGCCAAACTACCTGACACTTTACAAGACAGCAACAGCCACACACACTTCCCACCTCCCTGTTTATGCGAGCTGAATCGTTTAGATAATGGCAAAAATGTGTCTCTGAAGCTAATTGAATTTACAGGCTTGACTCGACACGGTGCTCCAGACACATGGTGCATCTCAGCCCCTATTGATTATGTGTTCATTGTATATTCCTGCAGGAATAAGAAAATACATTACGGCAATCAATCGATTGCAGAAGTTTTGGCGTGTGCACACGGGCCGGGATTAAGATTCAAATTAAGTTCCAAGAGGTCTCGTCAGGGAAAAGGCTGATCCATTTAATTTCGGGCAATCTTTGAAAAATTCCTAGCTGATGAATAATCGATGACAGACTTAAAAAGATGGGGAAAATAGGGAGCGTTCTTTAACCCTTAGAACTGTAGGCTGGGATGTTTTCATAGTTTGAAATGCTTTTATTCGCTAAAAATGAGTCAGGTATTTATAGGAGAGTCACACATACCACGTTTGTTACTTTCAGGAGATGTTTGACTACTCAAACTTGTCTTCAGTTGAGATGTAAATATTAACAAAATGAATGTTTTTAAATGACCATGAATTTCACCATGTTCTGATCAAAAATGTACTTGCAACTACATTTTATTTATTTATTTATTTATTTTCTCACAGGGAATTTTTAAAAGTACACTTTACCTGTCAGAAATCCTGTTGGGAATTGTTTAGCCAGCCTCTCTTTAAACTGAAAATCTAGGAATTATGATGAATTATGATTAAATTGTTAAGGATATTTATAATAGTATGTTCTTCAAAACACTTTTGCGGTTCAAAAAAACAAAAAACAAAACAAAACAAAAAAAAAAACATTTTTTGTTATTTGTGTATTATCCCATTTCAGGACTTTATTTCTGAAATTTGAACACTGTGTTTTCAAAATAATAAAAGTCAGAGCAAGCAGCCCCTCCCTTCTCATTTTCCCCTATAACCCAATATCAGGGTTAGTGACATCATTAGCCCCACCCCCTCTCTCACTGATCAGTCAGAGTCTATATGCAGGTTGAGCATCTACAGGTGGACAGAGCAGTAAACATGCACTGGAAGCTCCTATTTCATTTAAACTGGGATTTAATACGATGGGAAAAAAAGGGAAAGTCAGCTTTTTCTGAGTTGGATTACCCTCTGATGATTCATCAAACAATGACTAGCCGTTAAAGAGGATCAGTCTTGTTGTATCATGCCTGTAGGTTACTCTGATCCTGAGATATGAAGCCTAGAAAACGGTACGCCTGAAAAGTGCGGATCTCAGGTTCTAAGACTGCTGTATCTGAGAACGTTCCTGAAAACGGCAGTGAAAAACAATCCAGAAACACCTTCCTCATCTGTCAGTCTGTCTACCTCCCTTACGCATCTCACTTCTTCTCTTCCTGCTTTTCTAAAGCAGCGCAGACTTCACAAAGCAGAGAAGGGGCTCATTTAAGAGCGGGGGGGATATAATGACAGAGGGAGCGAGAGCACAATCGAGGGAGACGAGGGAAAAAGACAAGAAGAAAGACACAAAAGATGAGGTGTAGATGTGAATGGCGGAATGGGATAGTGAGAAAAGAAGACAAGTAGAGAAAATAGAGAGAGGAGGAGGAGGAGGAGGAGGAGGAGGAGGAGTGGGAGAGAGAGAGACAAAGATCATGAGAGAGAGTTCAGAGAGATAAGAGGGATAAAGAGAGAGGGAGAGGACACAGAAAGAAAGAAAGGGTGGCATAGAAGGAGACAAAAAGAGTAAAATTATTGCTGTTTATGTCTCATGGTTCAGGAGTTATCATCAAAAATCAAACTGATGCTCTATAGCGCCACCCGTAGGCCAAATAGTGTGATTTTCATTGTATTGTTGAGATCTTTGCACAAAATATCTCCTCTCCAAGTTTCATGCCTGGACTGATTACGGTGTCTTCTCCAAAACACGTTTTGGGTCCAAAATCTGGAAAAAATTAAATGAAAGAAAATTGCAAATACAATCGAGGTCTGAAAAGAAGAAAGGAGACAAGATGTAGATGAAAGAGAGAGAGAGAGAGAGAGAGAGAGAGAGAGAGAGAGATGAAGAAAATAGAAGGGAGAAGGAGAGGAAAGAGAGACAGATGGAAGGAGAAGGCTGGAGGAAAGCGAGGGAGACACAGGTGCCAGGAGTTTTTCTAGGAGGGTCAGAGCTTCCCAAAAAAACACCACCTGGCAGGGGCTCGGCCTGGCGTGTTCCACTACAGCCAATCGCAGACGCCTAGGAGAGGGGTGTGGAGCACATGCCTCTTCAATTAGTGTGTGTGAGAGAGAGACAGAGAGAGAGAGAGAGAGAGAGAGAGAGGGGGATAAGAGAAATGCAAAGAGAAATGCTCTCGATTTGTGAAGGAATGCAAAAC
>CM067504.1:5194441-5221941 GCA_034509495.1 Acestrorhynchus altus | reverse complement strand
AGCTCTACTGACTGCAGTGACACTGACATGGTGGTGGTGTGTTAGTGTGTGCTGCGTTGGTACGAGTGGATCAGACACAGCAGAGCTTGCTGGAGTGTTTAACCCCCTTAGTGTCACTGCTGGACTGAGACCAGTCCACCGACCTGAAATATCCAGCCAACAGACATGGTGGTGTGTGTTGCACTGGAAAGAGTGGAGCAGATACAGCAGTTCTGCTTGGGCAGGGTCCTGTGAGCACCGAGCATCTGTTTAAGGGTGTCTAAAAGAGTGGACAGTGGGTGGACACAGTGTTTAAACCCACCAGCAGCACTGCTGTGTCTGATCCACTCATACCAGCACCATGTCAGTGTGCTGAGAATGACCCACCACCCACATCATACCGGCAGTGTGGTGGTCCTGACCATTGTTTCTGTATCAGTTAAATTACGGAACACTGGTTTGAACATGCTGCAGGCATCGGCAGTCCGAGAGAGCACAGGTGCTTGTAGATGACCAGATTGTGCTCCTTCCCCACATTTCATCTAGTATGAACCTGGCACAGGATATTAACCGTATCGGAGCAGGGGACCCGGGTTTCTACTGAGTGTGATAAGAGGTGATGGCTGGCTTCAAGTGCACGGGAGAGAACATGTGCTTGTCTTCTCCATCCAGGTATTGGGAGCATCATATATGATGGGAGATGGTGGGGTCCTGACATGGGTGGGGTAAGTGGAACTTCTATATCGGGGTAAAAAAAATGTGTGCGTGCTTGGATAGCTGTTTACATCTCTATGTGTGGAATATGTAGAAGTTGTGAAACACTAGTGGAATTCACCTTTAAGACAAAATTGAGGTGTACGTTGTGCGCTACTCTAGAGATTGTGAAAGCCAAACATACAAAAGCCTCGTGTCGAGAGATCTGGTAATGTGGATATCCTCACAGCATAGCTGCCTCGGGGAGGGGAAAACATCGCAGCATAGATGAAAGACCCAGTTACTGCACTTCACAACTCAAAAAGTCTTTTTGAACCAAAGAAAGTGAACGTGTTCAGTTTCACGTACATTTTCGAATGAGAAAGTAGTACGACCCCATTCCATCCGGTAGCCTCTGCAACTGCAGTACAGAAATGCATCAGTTCCTGTTGACCCTAATTGGGGCTCTAATGCATATATCGATTGCGCTTTTTGCATCAGGCCAAATGTCATCGATGTGTCTTTGTTCTTGGATGCTCGTTTTCTGTACGCGGCCAACAGGAAACGCTGAGGGCCGTGAGAGGCTTCAGCAGGAGATCAATGAATCATTTCTTCTGGCCGCGCATGAGCCTGCTTTGCATCGACAACCTAAAGAACACTGTTCATTTCTTTGATCGCATTCTTTCTACTGGACTAAGTCTGGGACCCTGGAGAAAAAGAGACGAAAAAGAACGAGAAAAAAACAATAACTGCTCGGCTATACTCTCCACTAATTGCTGCTTAATAAATGGAGATGCAGTAGTTTGTCACAGTTCACTCTCATGCAGGCATCAAAGGCCCAAACCCCAGAAGGCTCCGCTTGAAGTAATATTTGACTATTCTTGCGGATGCTTGTGTAGGAGGCCCCATGCAGTGCAAACACACACAAACACACGCACGCGGACAAAGCCTAAGATCTGAAGGACTGCCATCTTTTATGTACCAGTGGGTCTCATAATCATTACACTTGCAGCTTATTGTCTCAGGATACAACAAACACACCCACACACACATTAACATTCTTCTGAAGGAAGATCACATTAGTAGACTTTCATAGGCTTTGATGGTGCCCTTATTTTTTCTCAGAACAAGAACTAGCTTTCTTCTGGATTGAGTTGCATCTGCAGAGGGTGGCAGGGGAGAGGAATGCAGTACAAGAAAGTTTGAACATTGTGCTAGTTTGCTGTGGCATGATTATAGGAATACATGCTAGCATTAATATCATGTATTTTATTATATTGTATATAGTGTGTATACTGTATATACTCTTAATAATGTGTATACTGTGTGTATATTGTATATAGTGTGTATAAAGTGTGTATATTGTATATAGTGTGTATTATGTGTGTATATTGTATATAGTGTGTATACTGTATATACTCTTAATATTGTGTATAAAGTGTGTATATTGTATATAGTGTGTATAAAGTGTGTATATTGTATATAGTGTGTATTATGTGTGTATATTGTATATAGTGTGTATATAATGTGTATATTGTATATAGTGTGTATAAAGTGTGTATATTGTATATAGTGTGTATACTATTTGTATATTGTATATAGTGTGTATCCTGTGTGTATATTGCATATAGTGCGTATACTGTGTGTTTATTGTATATAGTGTGTATTATGTGTGTATATTGTATATTGTGTGTATTATGTGTATATATTGTTTATAGTGTGTATACTGTGTGTATATTGTATATAGTGTGTATACTGTGTGTATATTGTAAATAGTGCATATATATATATATATATATATATATATATATATATATATATATATATATATATATGTAGTATATAGTGTGTATATATTGTATATAGGGTGTATATATTGTATATAGTGTGTATACTGTGTGTATATTGTATATAGTGTGTATATATAGTATATAGTGTGTACACTGTGTATATATTGTATATAGTGTGTATATATTGTGTATTATGTGTGTATATTGTATATAGTGTGTATTCTGTGTGTATATTGTTTATAGTGTGTATTCTGTGTGTATATTGTATATAGTGTGCAGATATTGTGTATTATGTGTGTATATTGTATATAGTGTGTATTCTGTCTTTATATTGTATATAGTGTGTGTATATTGTATATAGTGTGTATTCTGTGTGTATATATTGTATATAGTGTTGCCACCAACAGCTGGAATCCAATTCCTTGTGTGTGTAAAATATACTTTACCAATAAACCTATTATTGTGCAGCATCTGTATAGCGGTATCGCCCAGCTCTAGCCAGGTGTGCGTGACTGTGTGTACTCTGACGTCTCTCTTAGGGTATAACCCCCCTCCTTCTGCAGGCTCCAGAAAGACACATATCACTAATGACTTTCATCAAAGCAGCACAAACTCTACAGAAGGACAGTTGACTCTGGAACGGAGGTGTCTGAGGGGGTTAGTGGGTTACACCAACAGAGTGTCATCACACCCCTGCCTCTCCCAATGATTTACAGTTTTTTGTGCTCCACACCTGCGCTAGATTAGTTGTGGCCTGTATCGCTGGTGAAGCTTCATTCTGTGTTGGCTCTCAGTGCCGTCTAGGCAAGCTAATAGATAGCTCAGTACACCCAGAGTGCCAAGGTGTCCAGAAGACAGAGGGAGAGAGGGAGGACGCAGATGTATGGCTCAGGTCAGCATGTGTGTGAGGATGACACACTGGGAGAAAGAGCCGTCCGGTGGGAATATGATGCAGTGATGTGTGTGTTTGACCTGGTTACTGCACAGACAGGTGTACAGGTGTGAACGGCCCAAAGCAAACAGAGAGAAAAATGAAGGTCTCTCGACAGAAAGGAGTTGCCCAGGTGTTTGCAGCCTAAGGGTAGTCGCTCTGTGTGTATCATGAACTGAATGAAGAGACACGGGGGATTATGGGCACATCGTTTTAATAAGCTTCTGACAGTGCTTTGTATGTCCCTCATTAACATTTTAGCACTAATAACCCTCTATAACGTCCAATCAAACAACACTGACGACAGGGGCTCATTGTGACACTGCATTCAGGAGTTAAAGCTTTGAGACTCCCTTGGTCCCCCGACCTCCCTGTACATGTGCAGCTGTACAGAACTGTAACTATGTGTCTAGATGAAGAGGTTGTCATCAGGTGGAGATTTGGAAAGAAAGAAAGAAAGAAAGAAAGAAAGAAAGAAAGAAAGAAAGAAAGAAAGAAAGAAAGAAAGAAAGAAAAGAAAAAAGAAAGAAAGAAAGAAATAAAAGAAAAAAGAAAGAACAAAAAGGACTAAAGAAACAAATAAAGAAGAAAGAAAGAAACCAAAGAAAGAACAAAGAAAAACAAGAAAGAAGAAAATGAATTAAAGAAAGGAAGGACAAAATAAATAAAGACAAGAAAACAATAAAAAAATAACGAAATGAAAGAAAGAAAAAAGAAATAAATGAACAAATAAAGAAACAAAAGAATGAAATGAAAATGCACCCACACAAAGCAATGACTCAAGCACTGACATACAGATCTGGGATCAGTTCACAATTCACAACAATGCCTTTCAATCTCTTTCCCTGTTTTCTTTATTTATTCCTTCGTCTGGTTGTTTGTTTTCACGTGCGCTGTTTAGCACATGGCTATGTTTCAGTGTTGATTCCTACCTCTGCCCGAGCTCCGCCTATTAGTGTCCCCGCCCTCTCGCTATCTTCCCCAGGTGATCTGTATCGGTGTTGGTGTATCAGTAGCCTTTTGTTTCAGTGTTTTGTCGTTGTGCGGTCCTTGCTGTCAGGGTTATACTGTTGGGATTCCTAGTCTGTTTGTTTTGCTCTATTTCTGCTGGTGTTTTGGTTTGTATCTTGGTTTTGTTTGTATTGATGTCCGGATGAAGCCTTGACACCTTCCATCAAAATTGGTTCAAAAAAGCTTCAGTCTACTTGTAGTTTGTCTGTTTGTCTACGTTGTTAATAGAAATAATGGTATAATGGTAAATGACTCACGCACGATGTGTCACGCACAATGATTGCGTTTATAAACACAGGGGTGACGGTGACTTCCTTCATGTTTATTAATAAATATCCATCGCACTTTATGTTTGTTCATCATTTACACTCGAAACACTTCATAAACCAGTGAGACTTCAGGTTATCAGTGACGTCCCTGGCCCTTAATGAAGCCAGCCTCAATATGCATTTCATTAAAGACCATTTCTACTTTTTATATCATAAAAAAAAATAATAGAGTTATTCGTTATTAGATCTTAAAACCGACTGAAGATAAAAAGTAAAATTCACACCCTGAACTTTCCCACCGTACGGTAGCACTCTGATGAGCAACACCACTGGCGTGTTCAAAGCAGATAAACGTTAAATTACTGTTAAATTAAACAGAGTTTAATGCGCTGCATCATATCAGTGACTGAAATCGCTCTTCTGGCTCAGAGCTGCCCGTGATTTGACCTTTCCCGCTAGCCCCCTGTGTGTGACGTGACAGCCATCAAACTGTCTGTGTTGGTCTCTGCGCTGAGACCTCATTCAGAGAGGCAGAGCTCAACAAAAGGTAACTGACAGCGCTGGCAGTGAAGTGGCGGCGGAGGCGTGTCCGCATGTGGAGGGTATTTGGGAAGGGGGTTAATGAGTTTTTATAGGCCTCTGCCTGCATTGACTCTCCGTCAGCAGCGATCGTTAGCTTAGTGCACCACTGCGGGCTTAGATGCTGTGCTAACATGTCAGGGAAACAAAGAGAGCTGTCATAGTGGATGAAGAAATATCTCCACACGGGTGATGTGGAATAAAATTCCTATCCCACATGTGCAGGAGGTATTTGATGTATTGGCTGTAATAAACGTGCTGTAAATAACAACACAGGATAAAAGGGGGAATACTTTTGCACGTCCTGAACGTTGTGAACGTCCACTGCAAGACTAACCCTGCAAGAAACAGCAAGACACAAACTGCTACCAACATCCATCTGCACTAGATTGGGTGGAAGCAACTCTGGACTGGTATTGACCAGAAGGAATCAAAAGAACGGCTTTGGGTCGTCTTCAGTGATGAGTCCCACTTCTGTCTTGGTGGACACGACCATCGGATCCTTGTGTAGAATTACATTAGAGGTTCTGCAACTACTGGTGCTAGTTTGTGAACACACACTCCGGTACTCTATTCCACCAGGATGACGCTCGTCCACATACTGCTGACGTCTCAGTCTCGCCTTGAACGCACAGACGCTATGCCGTGGTCAACCTCCAAACCTATCCCTGACTGACAGGTCCCACAGAATCTGCAGAACTGAGTGAGAACTTTCAAGCTGCATGGGATGGATCATCACAGGACACCATTAGGAACCTCTACAACTCCATGCAGAGACGTCTGGCATGTTGCGTTAAACCCGACTCTGAGGGACATGACTTCTGTATGAGTAGATCAATAAATATAAAAAATAATTTGTTTGTATTATTTGTGACTCTCATTAATTAGACACGTGAGATATCAGAAGGCTGATGCCATGGCTGGGTTATGCAATATGTTGATATATCAAAGAATGCTCGATATGCTTTGCAATATTGTATCGATCGACACAATTTAATTAATTGTTGTGACAGCATAGAAAGTAAACTCTAGTACGTTTTCATATATATATATATATTTTTTATACTATGATTTAAAATTTAATTTAAGAAAATAAAATATCAGAATATACCTTTTTTCTGATAGTATCACAATATATTGCGCTGCATTGAATCGTAATGCCTATACTGTGATATGCATTGAATCCTTCCAATTCACAGATTTAATGCAATGATAATGGTAGAGCACATAGGAATACCACATTGCACACACACACACACACACACACACACACACACACACACACACACACACACACACAGCATACCATGTTGCACCCTCCTATGATCAAGACCAACTGTAGAAGAGCTGGCAGCGCATAAGTCACCCGGTTGTCAGGACAGCAGTGATTTGAGGTGGGCCGTAAATTTACATGGCAGTAAATATAAGAGCTTCCAAATAGGAATTTATGAGTGTGTGGTGGACGTGGACTGCGTTAGTATTCAGGATATGATGTGAGAATACCGTATGTAATGAAATAAGGCACTCAGGGGCCCTTCTTAGAGGGTCTCTTCCTTTGGCCTCCTATGTGTGTTAGAAAAATATCCTCCAGCTCGTACCTCCTTCAGCATGAGCCTCCCCTCCCAGCAGTGCCGTACTCTGCAGTGTGAGCTGTCCCATAGCTCAGAGGCGAGGAAATAAGCTCCAGTAAGAGCTCTCTGCTCCTCCGTCCCATGGAGAGAGGGGTACTTCCCACCACTAAGAGCCAGATTAATCATTTCTAGAGGCTCTGCAGGCAAGGCAGCGGACTGGAAAATTGTGCTAGAATAGACATCACTTCTGAGAGGACTAGGCTCAGGTAGGATCTCCTCAGAATAGTTGCTTCACTCAAGCTGAAGACCTGCACATTCTCACACAGACAGGCAGCTCTGCAAGCATGATTTTGGTGGTCGCACCTCATAACTGTGGTTTATTAACACATTTTGAAATTGTTATTTGACTACTGACAGTATAAGATACATCCAACAGACAGACACTCCAACAGACTCAGATCATAGGATGCATTCAAGCACAAAGACAGTGCAGACGTTTTATCTGCAACCAAATAAAACTACTTCTATTATGACTTTTGAGAGCACATGGTCAGTTGTGGCACTGTGCTCCACTTTATGTCCAAATGCATGTGGACACTAATGAATGTATTCACTTCTTTAATTGGCACCCTGTCCTGTGACTGGACAGTTGAGGTTGACCCACTGAGCTGTGGAGAAGTTGAACTGTTTTCTCTGGAATGGTGGTGCTCCATCCAGTACTTTTGGGCTGAGTTTGGGGTTCTGGGACTCTTGACCTAACTCATGCTCTTGCCACTCAATGCAATCAAATCCTCAAAGCAATGTTCCTCAATCTAGTAGAACAGCCCGAAACAGTTACTCCAACAAAAGCAGGATAAAATCTTTTAACATCATTAATTTTTAGAAGAAACAATGAAGCAACATTGAGCTAAACAGCCAGTGAATGTTGCATTATTAACAGAACACGTACCTCTGGATGAATCTGAGCTGTTAGGTGAAACTGGATGATCCAGAATGTCCTTCATTACTCATGTGCAGCAGTGGTGTAGCTATAGAGAGTTTCTGGCAGCACAAAAGAAAACCTCAAGTGGTAGAAAATGTAATTTGCTTTACAATACATGAAAAACACCAAGGCTGAGCATCCTGTATTAAGTGTTCTCGTGCCTTTGTGAATCCTAAATAAATAAAAGTGACCCATCTATCAACAGCGCCAGCTTTCACCATGGCAATGTTTGCATCTGCATTGTGGAATGTTCCAATTTTAATCTTTGCAATAAAGCAATTATTGGCAAGAAAGGGTTTCGGCAAGGCTAGACTTCACCAGCTTTCTGCATTTTGTAGGAACATTGCCGAGCTATCCATTAATGAATTAATGAATTTGAACGTGCAACAGCTTTGTCCACCAGGCAGTCAGAATCCTCAATGCACGGAGACTGAACTGGGACTGAAACTGAACCCCACACCACTCTTCACACCACAAAGACCACACCAACACAAAGACTGGACTGTAACCACCCAGCACTCTACACACACACACACACACACACTCGGCACACAGAGACTGGATCATCCCCATCCTTATCAGCAATATTTGCTGCTCACTAAGAACTATAACTTCTACCTCAGTCACTGCTGTTATCACGCACATCTAGATGTACAGTATGTTACATATCTCTTGCACCTTATTCCCACCACTCTTTTCACTTCATTGTACCACCCGGTATTGTACTGTCCTGTCCTGTCTGTTAAACCGTCTCTTGTTTACTGTATTTATTGTATTTATTGTACTGTTTGCACTTTATGTCGTCTTATTGCATTGCTGCTCCATGTTGCACCTTGGTTCCGGAGGAACGCAATTTCATTGCACTGTGTACCTGTACTCGGTTGTAATGACAATAAAAAAGCCTTGACCTTGACCTTGATCTTGGCCATCTGTGTCAACAAAAGATGCAACTCAAAGTACCTGAAATATTTACAGGTTGTTCTGCGCGAGTCCAATTCAGAGTGATTATGGAGTTGCAAGTCAAGTCTGAAGTCTATAAGTTGAAGTGCAAACTCAAGTTGCCAGTGTCACAGTGTGTAAAGTGGAGGTGGATGTCAATCCAGAGATGGATGGGTCGTTGGATGCTCCAGATCAGGTCCTTTGCATCAAGTTTCAAAGGTGCCACAGACCACAGTGCCAACCAATGAACCAGAATTTAGTCTGATCTAAAGAGGTGGTCTTGGTCCAGATAAACTGAATCATGGTCCAGTTCATTTGCAACCAAGCCAATCAGTGTAGTATAGAAAGAAGAGGAGGACACCTCTGAGTGGCTCAGCAGTATAATACATGTCAATTTGATCTGAAGACTGCAGGTTCAAATCCAGGGTCGTACATATGAAGGGAGTCAGATTCTTACAGGGTGAAGAAATTTGGCACAACACCTGGAAATGGGCCACCTGCACATACACCATTGTGACTTTGGTCCACACTTTCAGGTATAAAAGCACCCTAACTTGAGTTTCTATCTCTGAATGGCAATGCTGCTCATTTGTACATCTGTGTCAGCAATGGCAGCAGCTGAATGCATTTATCAGAGGGGGTGTCCACAAACATTTGGACATATAGTGTAGCTTTAATAGACAATAGAAATAACTGTGAAGCGACTGAAGCCCTACCGCAGAACATCAAAATAAAGCATTCTCAAGAGTGATGTTTATGGTGAAAAACGTGTGTGTGTGTGTGTGTGTGTGTGTGTGTGTGTGTGCGCGTGTGATTGTGAAAAGTCCCAGGACACGGATCAGCAGCTTGCTCTGCACGCCTCCCTGTAGCTCCTCAGTCATTTTCCCTGCTCCAACAAGCAACTGTCACTGTAGTAGGATCTCATGCCCCTTCTGTCACCAAGTGAGCTCCTCCGGCCCCCTAAGCACACTCCTCCCTAATTATCTCTCTGAAGTTCACTTCCCAAAACCCCCTGTACTCCCCTCACCACCTACACTCTCACTACGCCAGACCCGCACTACAGCTACCCTGCCTCCAGCTCCTCATTAACTAATTAACATTGCTGAGGGTGGGAATGCATACAATATGCCGGCTTAATGATGGAGTAATTTAGAAGTGATTTGGAAGCTATTTCTAAAGCGTGTGTGTGTGTGTGTGTCTGTGAGAGAGAGAAACTGAGATGGAATGCTGGGTAAGCTGGGAACAGAGCCTATTTGTGCTTGGAGTGTTCTGGGAATGGCATGTCGAACAGCTCCGGAGTGTGTGTATTAAACAGCAGAAAATGATGGAGTCAGCGGAGCTCCATGTAAGTAAAGAATCCCCCATTCTCTCTCTCTCTCTCTCTCTCTCTCTCTCTCTCTCTCTCTCTCTCGCTCTCTCTCTCTCTCTGCATCCCCCTGTCATTCCTCACTCTGCCACATGGCTCTGGATTAATGGAAGGGACAGGAGAGACCGTGCGTGACAGAACAATCTGCACTGTGCCATCCTTACTGTCATTTACCACAGCTCACACACAGTAAAGGACACAGGAGGAGTATGAATGAACACACACACACACACACACACACACACACACACACACACACACACACACGCACACACAAACTCTGAAGTTTACACACTCAACATGGACTGGGTTTTTTTTTTCTGGGGTAGATTGTGTGTACAACACAAGTACTTAAAAGACAAAAACAAAAACATGGTGCAGGTAGGTTCTGAAATTAATACCTAGCCTAATTTATGCGTACAGGCTGAAAGGTACACACTCAAACTTGCTGGGTAGATTTTACATTGTAAAATCTGAATCCCTGAACTGGCAGGACATGACTGAAATGCCCTTGAACAAGGCACTTAACTCCCCAGCAGCCCACTACTCTGGGCACGTGTGCCCACAGCCCCCGAGTTCGCTGCCTGTGGAATTGGTACATTGGACAAACCGATTCAGAACATTGATGTAATGTTCTAATAACCAAACATTTCTAATTGGCATTGTGTAATGGATAAACCAGGCAACCGTTACGCTTTTAGAACCTACCTCCAGTGCTCCAGGCCTCAACTCTATCGAAAATGTGGACTGTGGTTTAAAGTCATGTCTGCGAGTTGGGTCAGATTTAGTTTAATGCGACCAAGTCCATTAAGGAAAGACCCAGCATAAACCATTTTGACCTCCGTGGACTTCAAGGCCCAATATTGCTGTGACACTCATGTCCATCCAAAATGATGAAAGAGAAATGTGTGAAAGCAATTAAAGAGGAACTTTTCTTCCACCGTCCTTCTACCTGTTTCACTCAGATAGCCCACTCTCTCTCTCTCTCTCTCTCTCTCCCCCCATCCCAGACCACCTCTTTTCACAAAGAGAGAGCAGCCTGATTAGAGGACCACTCGCAGCGTTTATTAGCCCTGACTTCACCATTTACTCCAACGTGTCCAGTTCATCTTCTCTCTAATGAAGACACGAGCCAGCAACGTTCAAATGCATTTTCTTCATTTTTATGTTCTTCATTTACAGTTAAAATCATTTAATACGGCACAAAACCATTTTCAGATGCTGAAATGGCAGAGACCCAACCTTTATTTAATATAAGACTCTCTCTCTCTCTCCCTCTCTCTCTCTTTCTCTCTCTCTCTTTCCCCCTCTCTCTCTCTCTCTCTCTCCCTCTCTCTTTATTTGTGCATGTAGAAAAGCCAGAATTCTTATGTGCTGCTAAATGAAAAAAAGAAGAGTGAATTCAAAGGAATCCTCCTGCGGAGGAATAGCCTGGATCTAATTATTAATATTCACTTTTAATTAGAGCGGGAGAGAAAACAGGCGCAGAGGTTATTTTTCATCCCTCTGCACCAAGCAGACAGCATCTTTTGTTACCTGCATTCTTCCGATGCCTGGATTTCCACCGTGGCAAAGGAAACAAAGGAAGCCTGTCTCCCGCTACACCACGCGCCTGGATGGAATCTAAATAAAAGTTTTGTCATAAGAATGATATGAAGCGAAGGCACAGGCCTGGAAATGGATTTGTGCCGTTAGAAAGGCGTTCCCCTCTAAACACTGACAAATAAGGGTGAAATATGTTTGCGATGGGACTGATAAAATTTCATAAGCCGATAAACACCAGCTAATCCCATTTTCTTATCCGAGGGTTGATTCTATTCTTGCAGGAACGGCAGGGAAAGCGTGCTTATCTTAGCGGGGAAGAGGAATGTCTAAAACACATTGCATATGTGGAGTTTTCTCTCGTCTACGCCGAGCTGAATATTAAACTGTGGATATTTGTATTGTGTATGGCTCCCGGGGTCAAAGCACTGACCCTGCAGCCATTTAGGGCGAAAATGGATTTTCTAATTAAACCTTCATGGAAATGATGCTAATGAAAGTCCTCTGAATAAGCCACCGCGGTTGCAGCGCTAAAAGATGAAAGGAGCACTAATTGGTCACACTTCTGTAAACGAAGGACACAAGACGTGCAATTACTGACAGACCTCCGGCGTACAACAGCACTAAAGAAGTCCCTCCGTGTGTGCCATTGCAATTATTCCGTGAGCAGAGCTCATTCGTGTTATGTATTTCACTTTGTCAGTTTGATTGGAGCAGCTTTTTTTTTTCTTCAGGTGGAATTCACCACCGGGGAACATAAATCATGTGTGAGCGACTGGACAGCAAACAAAGAGAGGAATCTCTCCCTCACTCTCCACGCACCTTTCAAGCAAGTGATTAATGGAACATAAAATGCATTCATCATCACTAATGTCCCTTTCCTTAAGACGCAATTTATGCTGATGCAGTGAAAAGGGGACCGTACGTGCCCGAGCAATGGTACCGGATCAACCTTGAGACTCATTGAGCCTCACACTTGGAGCATCTCTTTATGGGCGACCGCTGGGCCATTAAACGTATTATAAAGTTATTAGAGCTCCTCATGGTGATGTTCAGTGGTTCGTGTGTAGGACCACAATCCATCTCAAAGATCTTAATAACCAGCGAGGAATGAATTATAGCTACGCAGTGGGATATCAATGTTGAGGGGGGGGGTCATATAACTCCATGGGACACACATAAACATTTGTAAGCTTAAAATGATAGTATGGCAACACCTGTGTTTCAGACAAAGCATGTTTGGTATTCGAAGTCTGTTCACTTATGATTGCTATAAGTGTAATGACATATAATCATATAACGAATTAAACAATGTCAGGTAAGACTGTCCTGTCACTCCGAGAGCAGGCCACAGAATGTGGTCTCGAACAATCCTAAAATGTCCTCACGGGACCTACAGCTCTTGTCACAGTTGATGTCAGAAAGAGACCAGACAATTGATTTTCATTAGAGGAGGAAACCCTGAACATTTTGATTTGTTTATTTATGTCCTCGTTCTCTCGATGTTGTTAAAAGATCAGGTGTCCATTTAAATAAACCTTTAGAACCCAAGTAGTTGACGTACTTTTATTCACTAAAAAAATGAGAAAGCACTTTTTAATAGGAAACGTGCCAGATATGATTATTTTCAGATCATAGGCAACTTAGTCTTAAAATAGTCTTCATTTGAGATGTAAAAATTAAGAGAATATATATATATATATATATATATATATATATATATATATATATATATATATATATATATATATATATATATATATATATGCATGAAAAGAACTAAACACTAAATCTCAGAAATCCTGTTGGAAATGGAGTGTTTTTGAGCTGAAAATGCAATAATTTTGATGAGTTATTATTAATGATTAAAATGACAAGGATATTAATAATAATAAATTCTTAAATGACAGTGGTCAAAACAAAATAAAGAATAGCCTTATGTTTATTACTTTTATTATGTATGTCTGTATCAGTATTATCCCTTCTCAGGACTTTTATTCTAAAAGGACACAATCTTTAATGCAATATCTGGGTCAGCAATGTCATTATCCCTGACCCCCCCTCACTCTGATCAGCCAGAGTCTGTATGCAGGTTGAGCATTTACACATGGACAGAGCAGTAAACATGCACTGGAAGCTCCTTTGGCATTTAAACTGGGATTTAATTCAATATAACAGTGGAAATGTGGAAGAATGGCTTTTAATGAGTTTTCCAACCTGGATTAGGATGAGGTTCTCAACAAAAGGGATCTTGGGTTCTAAGAGATTACTGTCTCCTATGTAGTGCACTTTGTAGGTTGTGAAATAGCAGCAGCTCCACACAAACAGTGCCTGATCGGTCTGATCGAAAGTCATTTCAATTCAAATCAGCAAGAAACTTTTCTTTTGTGTAACTTGATCTGAGACGGTGGCGATTTCTCAGAAAGCATAAACTGTGCATTGCTGAAATGAAACTTTAGGAATGTTTCTGCACACAGCTTGTAGCTGTTTTCAGAGATCGACGAGAATTAAAACCTTGTTTCACAGCGAATTCAGTCCTCCAGTCCCGCCTGTGGTTTTATTTTCACAGCCGAACAACTCAAAATTCCACTAAATTAATCATGATACATCGAGTATAAACAGGTTGTCGACGAAGAAAAAAAACATGGGTGAATATTTCAAATTTTCCTCTCATTTCTTCACACCACATGCATTGCATAATGACCTTAAGAATCTAGGAAGTCACAGAAGCTTATGTGACCGACCATCCATGTGGGAATTTCATACTCAAATCGTCACACGCTTACACTGCACATATAACACACTAGAAGGTGCCAAGCTGAAGCCCAAAGTCTTTCATCTGTCCGATTCAGCAGATGTAACACTGGCCTCTCTTCTCTCATCTCATCGAATCAGACTCCGTAATGCTTTCTTTCCCACTGTAGCGGAGCAGATCCCTGTTAGTTGTGGCTTTATGAGTCTTTGTGTGTTTCAAGTAGACCTTAGAGACTATGAGCTCACTGTGCACGGCTCATGGTGCTGTGAGTCTTCATCTTGTCTTCGCTCTCACTCTCGTGCTCTTTAATTCTCTCCGTTTCTTCCTGCTCTTAGAGGGCAGTTATTAGAGTGCTGTCAGAAGGAGGACTGTACTGTCCATTAACCCCCACCTTACGCCCCCTGCTGAAGACACTGTGCTCATGGAAGACATAACCTGCATTACTGGGGTTAGCGGCACACGGACACACGGACACACACACACATTATCGGGTTGTACTGCATGAGTGTATCCCCTATAGTGACCCCTGCGATTTGCCTCCTCCTCTACCCCCTCTGTTGACAATGTATTCTGTGACGTATCCTCGGTTCCACTAAAACGGGTGTAGACGAAGGGTGGTTCGCTAAAAGTTACCATGGTTCTTATATGTCCGAACGGAACCAGTTCAAGAACCAGAGTTATTTTGGTGGAGAAGGCCTACTAATGTCTCCGGGACAACAAGTGAAAAAACTAAATCTGGGTTACATAAGGACAATTTCCCCTCAAACACACTCAGAGACAGTCTGTCATCCCTCTGCAGTAAAGACTTCACAGTAATGGAGTCTATAAACAGCACGCAGAAGAAGAATCCAGCTTGTTCTGGTCTCAGCTCTTCTGCAAAGTGACGCGAGCATCTCGGCACTGACCTCTCATGCACCTCCTCGCCAGTCTTGCAAGAGAAACAGTTTTGGGAAGGTACGACTTCTCCTCATGCACAATTCATGCAGCTTTGGCTTGCTTTGAAGCCACATGTGAGGGCCAACGCATCATGAATGCAGCCGTATGAAAAATGAATGCAGTGGGATGTGTGTGCTGCTATTTTGAGGCTGAGATAAGAACAGGCATGGGGAGGGGGCGTGGGGTAGGGTGAGATCAAACTCTACCGGACGCCGTGTTCTCACACTGGGGGGGGTACAGGGAGAGCAGAAGAGCAGAGGTGGAGAATGTGGAGGTGCGGGCAGGCGCACTTATCTATAGATGAAGAGCAGCGGCAGCAGGATGGGTTAAACCTCCAACCCTAGTAGACAAGTAACTCAGAGCCCAAGGGGAGGTTTCTCCGAGCGAGAGGAAGAAGGACCTGCTTTGATTCAGCTGAAAATAATGAGAACGTGGTGGGAAAATCGGAACACCTGAGAATGGCGAGGAAAAAAGCTCAGAACAGCAGAAATTTGCATAAATGCAAAACGAGAATCAACTAAGCGCTAGAGGTGTTCAGAGTTCCCAACTAAGTTGTGGACGAATGTCCCTTCTAGTCATAATATCAAGTGGGTTCTTTGGTTCTTTTCCTCGTAGTTTCACCATTGTGAAAAAAGGAAAGAGCTCTTTCAGTGGACAATACTAGAGACACTATATGTCCAAATGTTTGTGGACACTATATCTAATGACACTATATCTAACTCTTACAACCTGAGATCTGCACTTCCCGGGCCAGTTACATGCTGTTTTCTTTGCTTCATATCTCAGATTCTTCCAGGAGCTTCCTGTGCATGTTTACTGCTCTGTCCACATGTACATGATCAACGTGTGTACAGACTCTGACTGATCAGAGAGGGGGGCGGGGCTAATGACATCGCTGACCAAGATATTGGGGTGTAGGAATATGAGAAAGGCTGTTTGCTCTCTTTTATGCTGTGTTCAAATTTCAGAATAAAAGTCCCAAAAGGGATAATACTGATACATATATAAATAATAAAAATAATTATTATTTATTTGTTGTTGTTGCTTTATTTATTTTTCTGCATATTCACCATGTATTACCACCAACTTATTACTATAAATATCCTTGTCAATCTAATCATTAAAAATAATTAATCAAAATAATTGCATTTTCAGCTCAAAAACACAATGGATGCTCAACTTCCAACAGGATGTTTGAGGGTTAACTTATGAAGGTAAATGTGAGTAGCCTAGGATCTCCTCAAAATAACAATATCTGGCAAAATTTATCTCCTATATATACTTTTCTGATTTTTGGTAAAAATTTTAACATCAAACAATAAAAACATCCCACAGTTTATCACCAAATTGCTGAAACTAATGTGCAAATGCACCATTGTATTAAATAAAAATGTACTACAAAATGAATTAATTACATTTCCAGAACTAACTCTGTGACTGGACAGTTGCCGGGTTTGATTCCCTGAACCGGCAGGACACGATTGGAGTGCCCTAGAGCAAAGCACATCATTTGGGTGCCATGGATAGGGCTGCCCACTGCTGCGGGCACATGCTCACTGCCCTCTGGTGTGTGAATTCATTAGTGTGTATGTGTGTGTTTCACTGTATGGATTGGTAAAATGTGGTGGACACATTCGCAAAAAAAAAAAGCACAGTGGGTCTATGTGCATGTTGAAGTTTATAACATATTATGACACCTCCAGTCCAGCTTAATCTGCTCCATTCTTGGCTGAGGAGCCTAAAATCAGAAAACGGGTTAGATTACATTCAAGAGAACACCAGTGTTTTTTCCAGTGCTTCACAGTTGTCACATCATCTCATGCTCGGCACGTTTTTGTGTTTTTTTGCTCTAACATTCCTCCTTCATCTCAACAAGAGCCTCTTAATGAGCTGAGCATTTGAATCAGGTATGTTAAAACAGGGAAAACAGCAGAATATGCAGCACTGTTGCTCCAGGGCTACAATGTATACACACTCTGACACTGAAAATGTGCATTTTAGATACGGGTCTTACAGCCTATAAATATTAATATTAAATATGCATTATTGAAAACCAGCTATTAATACTGCCATTTTGGAGGAGGCTGTATGTTGCCACATGTATTGTGGGAAGTGAAGGTCAGATCTATAACAGGTTGTGAGAAACGATGGATGGGGGAAGAGGCAGCTGTTGTTCAGGCTGGCCAGTACACAGCAAGAATGACTAAGTGAGAGAGAGTGAGAAGGAAGGGTGTGTGTGTGTGTGTGTGTGTGTGTGCGTGTGGTAGTTTGTTTATGTAAGCCTAAATGTGTGTGTGCTCCTGTAAATTGTGCTCAGGCTGGGTTTTGATTCAAGAATTGAGCCACCAGTAGAATAGGATACGCTTACACACACACACACACACACACACACACACACACACACACACACACACACACACACACACACTGCTTATATAAACATGAGTGTATCACATATTTATAAGCCTTCTCTAAATGCACATTTCATACTCATCACCCTGTTCAAGACCACTGAGAGACGAGGGGCCGCATGAGAGATCTGAGATTAGCCTTTAGAGAGAGAGAGAGAGAGACAGACAGAGAGAGAGAAGAAGAAGAAGCAGACAGATATAAGGAGAAATGGGACTTAAAGGGAAAGTGAAAGAAATTATTAAAACTATGGAGAGGAAGATTGTCTGACATGCGCAGAGTGACCCAACAGCCATGACTGTGGACATTCAGTGTGCAGTGATGCACTCCATGACTACATACATGCTGACTGTTATGACAACTGCCCTTATGACCACTTCAACATTGCCAAAGACTGCAATTATGTCATACCAGACTGTCATGGAGTCATTCCCCATATCAATGGGTCACTTTCAGTCAGGAGACCCACTTTTGTCTTGGTCGAGATGACCACTAAATCTGTGTGTGGAGGCACCATGGACAGCAGAACTCCAATTTTGTACGATTAACTGAGAGTGTACAAGCTGCACAAGATGGATTATCTCAGGAGACCATTAGGAATCTCTACAACGCCAGAGAAGAAGAAAGAATGTATGTCCACATATTTGTGGACATCCCTTCTAATGAATGCATTCATCTTCTTTAAATTGCACCCATTGCTGGCACAGATGTGTAGATGCACACACAGCTTGTTTAGTCCCAGTAGAGTAGACATACATGAATCTACTGACACCATGCCTAATACCAGGTGTGGGTAGAGAGGTATAATGCCCCCCATCTCCCCCAGCATTGAACTGTGGAGCAGTGGAACTGTGTTCTCTGGAATGATGGTGATCAAGACAGTAGGGGAAGAGACAATTTTGCAGTAGGGAGAAAGAAAGAAGAGTAGGGAAAGATAAAAAGAGCGAGAGATGGGAGAAGATGGGAGAAGGGCTATAATATAAAACAAGTACAACTTTTAAATAAGTCACTGGGCCAAGTGTTGTTGGCTGCACCATCCTGGATCAATGGGGATGCTATAGGAACCAGGCTCCTGGATGGAGGGAGGAAAGAGGAGAGGAATTATCCCTCACTCTGGAAGGCGTTCCAGTCCGGAGCTTAAAAACCCACCTCCTCATATATCCTCCTGCTGCCTCTAATCCTCCGACTATGTGCGGGGAAGTGGGCTTAGACAGAGTCGAGATTTAGATCCAGTTAGAAAACCTTCCGTTTCTGGGGATCTTTATTTGGATGATGCTTCTACTCTACCTCACTTCCAAACATCCGGGAACGATTATTTAAAAGAACAGTTCAGAAGGAAAAAAGGAAAAGACCTGAATTCAAAGAGGAGGTCAAAAGACTTTTTAAACAGAGACGGGAGGATTTTGCTGGACAAAGAGAGCTGAGGTAGGAGGAGAATAAAAGACAATAGACATGAGAAAGACTTCTGGGAAACGAAGCAGGAGTCAGTTTAGGGAACAAAGGATTTCTGCCGAGTCCGCTCTGAGCACGGCACGTTTACATGCAAGCTAATAAAAGCACTTTGAGAAAGGGAGAAGGAATAAAAGGTGGCATATGGGTGGTAGGGGGAGAGGAAAGGAGGAATGAAGAGAAGAGTGAAGAGGAGAAGAAGGGAGAGGAGGGGAGAAGGGGAGGGGAGGAGGGCAGCCGGAGCACTGCTGGAAAGAGAAGAACAGGTGCATGGTGCCATGTATGAGTGGCACAGACTGGCATACAGCGCAGACACAACACACTGAGTCAGTGAAGCATGACCAACCATGAAAGAGTGGAGAAGGAAAGAACAAAGGAAAAGGGGCAGGGAGGATGCGAAAGAGAGGGAACAACAGTTTTGACCGAATGGACACAAATTCCGACTGACACACTCCCTAGTTCGGGGAAAGCAATTCCATATTTATTAGGATCTCCAAAAAGCTTGTGTTGGTGTTCTGATCAGAAGTCCACATACTTTTGGTCATAAAGTAAAGGGCCACTGGTGTCCCATTCCTGGAATGCTGGATTCCTACACGTTCCCTGCTCAAG
This sequence comes from Acestrorhynchus altus, assembly GCA_034509495.1. Classification (NCBI taxonomy): domain Eukaryota; kingdom Metazoa; phylum Chordata; class Actinopteri; order Characiformes; family Acestrorhynchidae; genus Acestrorhynchus; species Acestrorhynchus altus. Next base: position 5,202,131 of record CM067504.1, on the reverse strand, counting down.
CACACGGGTTTCAACTCACCTGTTCCTTGCCAGATTTAGTAGGTCTGTTCGAGCAGGGAAATCAACAAGCTGTGCTGGACTCCGGTGTAGGGACAGGAGTCTGGGGTGAGGTTTACATGGTGAGGTCAGGTAATGGAATTTTACCACAGGACATTTGCAATGTTGGTGTCAGACGTGAGGCTCCTCTCAGAATTCCATTGCAAATCTCTGTGAAATGTCATCTTTTTGGAATATTTACCAACATCAATTCTATTTACTTGGGAGTCTTTTAACAAGTCATTGTATGGCAAAAGGTGTCGGAATCTTGTCAGAGTTTGCATTTTGTAAAAGTGACTTGAATTGGAATAAAATCACACCAGATACACCAGAAATAATTCCATTATCCCACCCCTCATGTGAAACTAATCTCGGAAAAGAGTTTTAACGTGCTTAAAACAGCTTTCCCTTGAACCCAAATATCAAGATCAACTACATTTAGTAACAGGGAAGTGGGTTCGAGGAAAGTTACAATATTTTGCCAAAGACGACTGCTTTTATTCTCCATCCAGTACACCCTCTGGCCAAAAGTGTGGGAGCAACACAACCTATTTGTATGCACAGTTATCATGGAAAGCAGCAGCGGCAAAGCCTGTCACTCCTCCATTACCCTCCAGGAATTAGTGCGAAGCATAGAAAGACACCTACAGTAGGTACAGAAAGGGATATAACACACACACACACACACACGTCGTTATCTGGTCTCCCCATAGGCACATCAGCACATTAGGAAAGAATAAAGAGCACAAATTTGTCTCAGGGGAGCGTATGTGTGCGTCTGCATGTGAGAGATAAATACATTGTTGAAATGTCTCTTCATCTGCACATTGTGTTCCAATAAAGACCTCAGATTCCTCCTGAGGGAATCTATGTGTGTATGCAAGACAATGTATGTGTGTATGTATGTATGGTGCTGGGAGGTAATGGATTGATGTGTAATCTGTATTACATAATCAGATTATAGAAAGGAAGTCTCCGTTCCGGCACGGCTGCGCATTGAGCACAACATTCCGTGAGATGACGATTCACCGTCTCATGAACGTACAGGATGGAAATCACAGTACAGAGTGTACACTCATGTCTGATGATGATTAAATTTGCTGCTACTCTTATGCCACTACTACCAGCAGCATCACCTGTAAAACAGTAGTCGAGACTGGTTCAACATCGCCAAATAAACAGACTCATCCTGTCGGGCTGCGACAAATAAATACTTTAAATAATTCATCAAATAATCATAGTCTGTAATCATTATACTGCCATAATCAGAGCATGTATCTGTTGCGAAACAACAATGAAGTCAATAAAGATAACATTGAAAAAGGGAGCATTTGTATAAGTGACTTTTATTTTGACATAGCCTGGTCAGAGCCACAATCTCATCTACCGCCTCATAATGTTACCAGCAAGATGATTGTCTCTTTTTGTTTTAGGGTGGGAGTCTAACTGTAGGCAGATGCCATGTTCTGCATTTTAAGAACTCCAGTTCTTAAATATTTTATCCGGTGTTAATGTGTTAATGGGTCGCATGGAACACTGTTTAGCACAATGGCAAACCGAAATGGTTTTATGCACACACTCCATTCACAATAACATACAGCTATCTATTTATACTACTACTAAGACACACGTGAACATTACAAGCACTTGGATTTGAAATGTGTAAAAATATGAGGGTCTGTAGGTCTGTAGATAGTGTTATTAGACAGTAACAATTGGAAAAGCTTATAATTGGAAAGCTTACAGGCTAGTCAAAGTGATTGTGTGCTTATATAGAGCTCCATGTGATGCAAAGTCTGTTGTTGATGGGCAGGGGTGGGTCAGTAAGTCAGGTCAGTCATACTGACCAAAAATCACTAGCCTAAATAAAGTCCAAGAATGTCTCATTATTTAAACATTTACTAAAAATAATAAAGACATTTTACAGTATTAATGATCAAAACCACGGAGTATTATCAAAACAAACACAAAAATCAGCATCGGAGGACAATCAATCAGATCTATCAAAGGGAACAGTAACCATGCATTCCACTCTGTTACGGGGAAATGAATCCACAGTTTATGTGCTTCCTGTACTTGAACTTAACCAAGACCACCTCTATTGGGTGGACCAAATGTGAGGCTACTTTCACATCTGCTATTTTTGGTTCAGACTGAAAAGTCCAAAGGTCCATACCAAACAAAGTAGGCATGAAAGCACCGTAGAAAAGTTTCCAGTATACAGGCAATAACCGCATAAGTTTGAAACTGGAGGATCTGCCTGGATGAGGACGTATATCTATGCTGACCACACGCCCACAGAGAGGAGAATGATTTGAGTGGGTAAAGAGTTTCCAAGGATCACAGCTGGGGAACTTCAGACATTAGCCAGAACGTCTCCTAAACTACAATCAGACGCGACCTACATAACCACAAGTTGTTTGAGGTTAAGTTGGGGGGATGCCAGAAGAAAGCCTCTGCTGTCAACAAACTCAAATTTCTGCAGCGTGCCCGCCGTTTCGGAACCTTTCAGTGGGACCGTGTTCTGTGGTCAGAAGAGACAAGAACATGAAAAACAAACACCAGTTGTGGGTTTGGCTGGGACACAAAGAAAGCCATGCAGACAAATTCATCTTCTCTATGGGGAAGTATTGTAGTGGATCTGTTTTTCTTCCAAAGAACCCTGGACAACATGTTCAGGTACATGGTATGGTGGAGTTAAGTCAAAACCAATCAGTCTCAACCAAGAAGCTTAATATCATTGAATCATCCACCAGGACTCTTTCAGAACAAAGCCTTGTGCTCCTCAGCATCATTCGGCACTATAGTGGAGAAGACTTCAGGGGAGAAGAGATGTTTCATAAAGGGAGGAAGCCCTCAGAAATGACATACTATACAATATATATATATATATATAGTGCAGCTGTCCAGTCTTTGATATATATTTTAATAACCAAGCCATCAGCATACTGTACCATCAGCAGTATTATGCAAATGCAATATTATGTTTCTGAATAATGTGGCCTATTATACGGCATATTACCTTGAGGAAATATGTATATGAAGAATAAAACTGAGCCTAAAATGGACCCCAGAGGATCGCTGCTATATGTTGGAGCACTTTGCTGATTCAAGAATTCCTCACCAAATCAGTTCATCACATGTGCAAAACATAGTAGTTGCTGACTAATTTGAACTTCTGTCCACTACAAGGAAGCAAACATTGTCGGAGGTCCGAACACCCTAAATTAATCAGAGAACCACTTTTAGGACGATTTTTGAGCGGGACACAAATCTCACAAGCCCCACCGCTCCATCTAAGATTTTAGTCCTCAGTAAAACTTTATTATTCACCAGCGAATGTGGCCTCTGCTGAAATGAAGTGCTTTAAGTTGATGGAGGCTGTGAATCACTTTGTCCATGTTTAATTAATTTCCGCCATCGCTGGCTCAAGCTTGCTGCGGTCAGAGCCGTTTAGAGAGATTCCTTAGATGGCTCTGGCTGCGAGGGTTGCCAAGTCTAGCTTTTCTCAGAACTCCAGCAAGAACACCCAATGTCCTCTACTGTTTTTAAATCAGTTGTTAATATCATTTAGAAAGAAATTTATTCCATTTATGAAACTGATTTATTTTAAAGAAATAAGCATTTTTTTTTTTTAAGAAACTTGACTTTGCCCGTCCGACTGGGATTTTTGTTGATTTATTTATTGTTAGTATCTGAAAAGGTTTTGGGGGGCTTTGGACATATCTTCCCGGGGCTTCAGCCCCATACGCCACCCCCTCGTTCTGTTCCTGGCCTTATCGCTGTATGTGACTGTCTATGTACGGACTACATTAACTGTTGCATGTTCTTTCCTCTCGTGCTATTGCGACAGAAATAGGCCTCAGAGAAGAATTCGAACCCAATCTGAGCATTTGGAAGAGTCTGAAAGGGTTCACATCACAGATCTTTTCAACATATTGCACCATAGCATGCTGTTGGTGGCCATGGATAGAAGAAGGTATGCACCAGTGACACAAAGGATCTGGGACACCGACATGAACATGCAAGTGACCCAACAGGCATGATTGCGGACATTCACCAAGCAGTGATGCCCTCCATGGGCCATCCAAAATCCTGCTCCTAACAACTGAGGTTCTTTACCCCATATTCTAAAGATCCCCTGCATCAATTCCAGACTCCTAAAAAAATTCCTGAAAAATTCCAGCTCCGTCACAATGCAAACTTTGATTAAAAGGTCAAATCATGAGCTGCACTATAGGATTTGGACAGTCATTCAGTCAAACTGGATGTGACACCAATCCCATAACATCCCATTAATAATTACATCGCTATTATTAATCCCCTAATCATCGAAGCGATGTCACTGCTGACCAGCTATGACAATCACATGATCAGGGCTGTACCTGCTGGATAATGGAACAAAGACAAGAACAAATTGCTGTATCAGTGCAAACGTCCAGGCTGAGTTACCTATGAGATGTAACATGCAAGAAAATCTAGACTAATAGGCAGCACTAAAATGATGAATTAACCTGTGGTGTAGTGGAGCAGATAAAAGCCATTTATCTCAACATCACTGGATGCAATAGTGTCGGTGTGCAAACCTTCATTAAAAACGTTGGTTTGAATTATGGGGTGAGGCACAGTGTGTCGGGTGTGCGGTGGACTTTACTGTGGAGGCTTTTATTTAGAAATGCATTTAACTCTATAACTCCGTGCGCCTGTATCATCAACCTGTACAAACTCTAACAAGATGAACTTTGATAAAATCACATACAGACGATATGTTGATATGTTGCACTTTATTATTGATTTACCTGGTAAAAAGAAGAACTCAGCAGATTAATGGAACAAATGCCAACTTCCGTTGCCAAAGTGAGGGCATATCTGAGAGCGATCTATAGAATAGGCCACCTTAACCCCATGTCCAAGCCCAAACACCACATGGAGGATGATAAACTGCTCAACATTGGACCGTGGAGTAATGGTGAAGAAGTCAAGAAGCTCCAACCGATACAGCTGAGTGGCATTTGTAATCCAGAATCATCCAACATCAGCACGTGACCTCACTAATGCTGTTGTGGCTGAATGCAATCAAATCCACATCCTTTCCATAAGATTTGAAGCGATTACTGCAGCAAACGGGGCACAGACTTGTATTAATACCCTTGATTTAAGGAGAAACTTTGGACATCATGCACTTCAAAGTTTGTGGCTCAGAAAGCAAACCTGTCCTCACATCAATTTTAAGAGCTAGCACTGACCTGTGCAGGGGCCAGTGAGCAGCATGAACGCAGGGGATGCATGAGAGTGAATCACATATCGTCCATATGTTCACCAACATGGGTTGGACCATGCCAAATGTAGAGTGTAAGTCCTATACTGCCGGGGGAAATGAGGCTTTGGTGCATGCAGTGATGATTATGTAAATGAATCCAGAGAGATACGGGAGGGAAGAAATCAAGGGCCAGCAGGTAAACTCATTTCCATACCACAACACACCAATGACCCAACCTCAAATCAAAACATCATGCTCGAGACACACTCGCACGCACCCCCCTACCAGCACACCGCAGATAGCGTTCCTCCGTATCAAATGCCGGAGGGGATGCTGTCTCCGTTCATGCCACATCCTGGCGATTAATGCATGGGTGCATGTCCAAGGAATCGTCTTATTTACATACATATTAAATACATATACATATAGTACCCAGGCGTGCAAACATTGCATTTTCAGGCAATTTTCGCACTCGCAGAGTCATTTAATGGGACGAGACATCTGTCTCGGGTTAGCCGGCCTGCTTTTAGACCCACATGTGTGAGAGAGGGGAAGAGTGGGGAGCAGTGCCTTATGGTAATCCAATAATAACAGCGCTTCTGCATTATCTATTTACCTGCCATTAGCACTAATGAGGCGCCATTTGTACCATGTGTTTCTAATCAGCTCTCAGCGAGCACGTCAAAACACTGACTCGCCTCTTCAAGCTCTCACTGCTCATAAGCCTCTCATACTGATACGCACATCCCCGTCGCACACGGCCATTCACCCAACTCGGCTATTACGAGCCCCTAAAATGAGGCACGTCGGAGCTATAGCTGCGCATACAAACCATGTCATTTAACCCTTAAACCTCATAGCAACAATGGCATCAACAACAGAAAGAGCAACATTGCTGACTGTTCCTCATTTGTATTTATGAGAAGTTATATTAATATTAAAGAGTGCGTGGGGACGTATGACATTGTGAGACACGCAATCCATCACTGGACTGTAACTGGCTGTATAAGGTCATCCCGTTGTGGATGCTTTCCATTGTGACAGGGCTCTGCTAAACCATCGACCTAAGGATCTGGGAAACCATTACCAATAATGAAGAGGGAGATCCAACAGATTGTCTGGCATGCAGTCAAGTGACCTAACAGCCAGGACTGCGGACATTTACCGAGCAGTGATTCTCCGTGAGTGCCAGCACCATTGGCAGATGGCTGCACGGTGTAGGAAGACATGCATGTCAAACGTTACAACGACTGCCCTTAACACCACGTCAGTGTCACCAAAGACTGTAATGGTGTCGTTCCAGACTGTCACGGAGTCACTCCGAATGGAAACAGGTCATGTGGCGGCACCGTGGTCGCAGCATGGCCTGACCTGGACGTGCTATCAACGCTCCACCCCCTGGCATATAGACACTACTTCTATATGTGTGGACCCAAATAAACAGGACATAAAGAGGACTTTTAGTTGTGTGTTGGAGTGTTGTTTAACAATGGGCAGTGAATACACTGAGCAACACAGTGTAGTGTTCATGGCTGGTGTGTGTTAGTAAAGTGGGGTTTGATCTGCAGTGCGCCGAGGCCGTCCCTCTGGCCTCCTGCCGCAGCACAGCTGTCAATCAAACTGCGCACACTCCGAGCTCATCATTCATCTTGCCTCAGACAGTGCACTGCTGGGCAAAAGCTTAGTGGTGCCCGCACAGTCAGAGGAATGCTAAAGAGAGGTCAGCCTGACACACGGGAAAACACACACACACACACACACACAGACACACACACACACACACACACACACACACATAAGAACACTGATCTTGTCCAAATAACAATTTCATTGTTTTCTACTGTATATGTATTTTCTTTTTTTCTTTTTTATTGTCTAAAGCTGGGTGATGTGGACAAAAATATCATATCCCAATATATTTTAGCTGGATAGTGATACATATAATATACAATATGATACTTTTTAACTTTTTTTTTTTACTTTTTAGATTAAAAATATTAAAAAAATCAGAAATCCAGAATCTCACATTATTAGAATATGTTAAGAATGATTCATTAATCAGACAGTATCGAAATTGAAATAGAAAGCTGCAGAAATGTCACTTCAAATGTGACATCACAACAGATTATCTTTTAAAAATTAAATTATGAACCAAAAAATGTAACAATATTACATTTTTGACATGCACCTGAAATAAGACAACCATGTCAGTTCTTTGTGGGCTGCCCAGGTTTTGCTCCCCTTCCCACTCCGCAGGGATACTGGAATTACTCCATCTCCTCCGGACCCAGTAGCATTCAGTTTATGCCAGGCACAGGAACTGCCACGTTCAGGTACATTTGTGCCCACCGCTGTTCACAATACACAATATTTAACTATTTAATTACAAATCTG